>PVLC010002242.1:8995-66324 GCA_004027655.1 Graphiurus murinus | reverse complement strand
GAAGTCCTATATCATTTTTACTATTAAAGTTCTGAATTTTCCTTCTGGCAATTTCTGCAATTCTGTGTTGGTGGGTTCTGTTATTGTGGGGTTTGGGGAGCTCATCGACACCTTGTTATTCTTTGTTATCATGAATTCTGTTTTTTAAGTTTGTATCTTTTTTTTTTACTTTTGATACCTCTCAGTCTGTAGGTTTCTTATATCTATTTTCTCTCTCTGAATAGTATCTTATTATGGAGATAGGTTTTGTTTTTTTGTTTTTTTTTTACCACTAACTATGTCTTACAATTGAATAACCTCTACTATATGGTTATTCTCTATACACTTTTGTGTATTTATCACTGGGATTTCAGGTAAGTGCCACCTTGCTGGTACTCTTGGTTATTTTTTTTTTAATCTATTTTCTTTGTGTGTAGAATTATTTTAAATATATTTTGAAATATCAGTATAGTGGTCATGAATTCCCTTAGTTTGCGATTATATTGGAATATTTTTATTTATTTAATTCTGAAGGATAGCTTTGCTTGATATAACAACCTACTATGGCAGTTATATTCTTTTGTGGCTGAAATGCATTGTTTCAAGCCCTCTGGTCCCTTAAATTTTAGTTATATCTGTTGTAATATCTCATTTTTTATTGGTAATTTATTAATTTGGGTTTTCTCTTTCTTTTGATCTACTTGGTTATGAGTTTATCAATCCTCATCTTCTCAACCAAAAAACATTCTTTCACTGATTGTTTTTATTCTTTTATTTTTGATATTATTTTTGCTTCTAACATTTATTTCTTTCCTTTTGCTGGTTTGGGGGAAGATTTTTTCAAAAAACAAAAAAGTTTGAGATTTTTCTAATAAATTTCCTGTTGTCCTGATTGGTTCACCTTCATAAATGACCTGACATTTATCTCTTATGCCTACATATATACATATACATGTATATGTATATATACATGTATGGTATGTTTAGTATTTATGTTATATATAACATATGTAACATGTGTTTACATATATTATGTATTTGCTATAAATTTTTGGAATTCTAAGTGTAATGTGTCATGAAAATATTATTTTTTTGTCTCATCTATCTGGGGTTCTGAATGCCTCCACCATCTGAACATTCATCAGATTTATATATTTTGGATTATTTTTCACTCTTATTACATGGGATAGGTTATTAGTGCCATTATCGTGTATCTGTGCCCCTTCATCAATATTTATGTTAGGTCTCTCTCTCAATGTTGTCCCAGAGTTCTTGTATACTATGATTATAGTTTCTTATTTTTTTTATATTTGTTTGAATGTTCCACTTTATCTACCTTGTCTTCAAATCTTGAAATTATGTCTTCTGTTTGATCTAGTTTATTGAAAAGTATTTCAATTGAGTTCTTTATTTGACTTACTATGCCTCTAATTTCCAATATTTCTACTGGGTTCTTTTTCTTAATCTCTGTTTTGTTCTTTGTTTATGTTTGGTATTAAGAATTGAACTAAGGGACATTCTCACCTCAGTTCTTTATAATTTCATTTTAAATTTGAAATGTGGTGCCACTAGATTGCTCAGTGTCTTGCTAAATTGCTGAGGCTGGCTTCAAATATATAATCTTTTTTTTAATCAGTCCAAAGAGATGGAATTATAGACATGCACTCAGTTTAGCTTATATACCATACTCAGCTTAGAAAATCTATCTCTTTATTCAAATATTATTTTATATCTTGTATTGTATCCCTTAGTTTCTTTCTTAGTTCTTCTTTGTAAATCATCAATCATTTTAAAAACGGGGTTTTTGAATTATTTTTTCAGGGATTTCCTCTAGTTAATTATAGTTATTTCAGTCTGGGGGAGTTTTATACATTTGGAGGCATCTTATTACCTTATTTCTTCATATTTACTATATTTCTGTTTAGCTATGCTTATCTGTTTGGATGGCTATATGCCCCACTGTTGTGTGATAGTCTTTTTAATGAGTTAATATCTCTTTATGGTGTTCCCTGTATTCTGGGTTTATTTCAGCATCAAAAAAACAAACAAACAAACAAAAAACTGACTTAATATGATCAAAGTGATATATTCAGTTCCAAGCACTGCTTTGAGAAGAGAAAATAAATACCACAAATAGCAATATCTTGATAGAAAACCACATACTAATAGATAATAGAAATTAACTGAAAGTGTTTCCTACAATTTCACTAACAAAGGGAGGAAGTAAAGAGTAATAGTATAATAAAGGCTGAATAAATTATGTGATAATAAAGTAGTAAAGTAATCAGCTGCAGTGACACATGACTGCAATCTGAGCCAAACAGAACACTGAGGCAGAAGAATACAAGTGCAAAATCATCCAGGGCCTTACAATGAGATCCCATTTCCAAACCAAAAGATAACAGTTAAAGCAAAAAAAAAACAAAAACAAAAACAAAAAGAAAAACCAACAAAAACAGGACAATGAGTGCTGTGGAATAAAGTTTAAACTTCTTGCAGCATAGGAAAAAAAATAAATAACAGCAAAATCAGGAAGTAAATAAAATGAAAGCTAAACCAAAATTAAAAGCAAAATAACAGAACAGAGAGAGAGAGAGAGAGAGAGAGAGAGAGAGAGAGAATGGAAAAGAAAAAATAACATTAGAAAAAATAGAAAAAGAAAGTACTGAAATGAGAAAGAAGGAAAAAGAGTAAATCCAACTAGCAAATGAAAATAAGTAAATAATTTTGTGTAAAGGTATACAGTTACTATCAATAAGAAGGCTCTAACTACCACAGAGACTCATAGAAGCAAAATAAAAAACTAGGATTGAAAAGACCAAATTTTCTCCTTGTGTAGTATGTAAGGTGAAAACTTTTTGGGGGTACTTCCAGGTTACAAATCTGCACCATTGGGCACATGGAAAGTGTTCAAGTCACACAAAGGATATGGTGGCAGATTGTGTTTCATATGATTGGAAGATGTGTGTGATCATGGGTCTTGGTACTTACTCAAGGTAAAACATCAGGAATATGAGCAGATGAATGCACTCCATCCTGTCTCTGTTTCATGGCTCTGCTCTGGCTGTGGTGGGCGGAGACTCTTAGTGACCCTTAGCTTATAAAGATTTGTACACATAAGTCTTTCTTCAATGCTAAAACTTGCTGCAACTTTCAGGAATAGCAAGATGCTGAAGCTAATTTTCTGGTGCTGCCAGCTAAGCCTCAATCACCATAAAATGGCTTTCTGCCACATATTCCACTTAAAAACTGAGGAAAAAATGGAACATTTCTCCCACACCAGTGTGCAGTGCTGCTTCAGTGTCAGTTAAATTCAGCCTAATACACTGCTGCTGCTTCAAAGCAATCTTGGAAGTTGCACTTTTTTTTTCTTTTTGTCTTGGTGATCTTCACCCTTTTCTTGTCTTTGCAGCATATTTGCATGTTCAAAGCTGATTAACTTTTTCAAAGTTTCACTAATGAGAATTTTGAAGTCTCTCCAATTCTGTCAGGTTGCTAAAAGCACTTCAGAGAATCGAAATAGAAGGAACATACCTCAACATCATAAAGGCAATATACAATAGGTCCACACCCAACCTCATCCTAAATGGGGAAAAAATGCAAGAGTTCCCACTAAAAACAGGGACAAGACAAGGATGTCCATTATCCCCTCTTCTGTTCAATATAGTACTTGAGACTCTAGTCAGAGCAATAAGGCAAGAGAAGGAAATCAAAAGCGTAAATATAGGGAAAGAAGAACTTAAACTATCCCTTTTTGCAGATGACATGATACTATATTAGAAGACCCAACAAAGTCAACCAAAAAACTTATAGAACTGATCAACAAATTCAGCAAAGTGTCTGGATACAAAATCAATCTTAAAAAATCAGAAGCTTTCCTGTACACCAACTATAAATCCACTGAAAAAGAAATCCAGAAAACAATTCCACTCATAATAGCACCCAAAAAATTAAAATACTTAGGGATAAAGCTAACCAAAGAGGTAAAAGGCCTCTATAAGGAAAACTATAAAAAGTAGAAAAAGGAAATTGATGAAGACCTTAGAATATTGGAAAGATCTTCCATGCTCTTGGATAGGCAGAATAAATATCATCAAAATGACCATCCTCTCAAAAATGATCTACAGATTCAATGCAATACCCATGAAATTACCAAAGTCACTCCTCATAGACATAGAAAAATTAGTCCTTAAATTCATTTAGAGCAACAATAATCCCAGGATAGCCAAAGTAGTTCTTAGCAACAAGAACCATGCAGGAGGTATCATAGTACCTGACTTCAAACGCTACTACAAAGCCACAGTAATAAATACAGCATGGTATTGGCACAAAAACAGACACATAGACCAATGGAGCAGAATAGAAGATTCAGAAACAGACCCTTATGTTACAATCAACTGATTTTTGACAAAGGAGCCAAAAACATACACTGGAAAAAAGATAGCCTCTTTAACAAATAGTGTTGGCAAAACTGTTAACCATATGCAGGAAAATGGAAATAAATGCCACTCTCTCACCCTGCACAAGAGTCAACTCAAGGTGGATCAAACAGCTGGAAGTCAGGCCAGAGACTTTGCAGCTACTTGAAGAGGGGATAAGGCCCACACTACAACACATAGGCACAGGTAAATCGTCCTCAACAAGACCCAAAAAGCACAAGCAACTCAATGGAAGATCAATACATGGGATTGTAATAAACTGAAGAGCTTCTGTGCAGCAGAGGAAGCTATCAAGAACCTTAACAGAGAGCCCACAGAATGGGAGAAAATTTTTGCCAGCTACTCTTCTGATAGAGGACTAATATCTAGTATATACAGAAAACTCAAGAAAATCACAGCTAAGAAAACAAATAACCCAATAAAAAAATGAGTAAAGGATCTAAATAGACACTTCACAAAAGAAGAAATACAAATGGCCAATAAATGTATGAGGAAATGTTCCACATCATTAGCAACCAGAGAGATGCAAATCAAAACAACTCTGAGATTTCACCTAACTCCAATCAGAATGGCAATCATAAAAAATACGAACAACAATAAATTCTGGAGAGGGTGTGGAGAAGTGGGAACCCTAATACACTGTTGGTGTGATAGCAAATTAGTGCAACCACTTTGGAAAACAGTATGGAGGATCCTCAGACAAATGGGAATGAACTTGCCATATGATCCAGCAATCCCACTTCTGGATATCTACCCAAAAGAATGGAAAACAACCTATCAGACCAAAGCATGTATATCTGTTTATAGCTGCACAATACACAATTGCCAAACTATGGAAACAGCCAAGATGTCCATCAACAGAGAAATGGGTTATAAAACTATGGGATATGTACACAATGGAATTTTACTCAGTCGAAGGAGAACAAAATCATGTTATTTGCAGGGAAATGGATGCAACTGGAAAACATTATGTTAAGTGAGATTAGTCTGTCACAAAGTGTAAAAAATATATATATGTTCTCCCTAATATGTGAATGCTAGGGAGAAGATGGGCATAAGAGGGACTCCAAATGAAAAAGGAGAAACCCTAGATAAGCAAAGAAGTTGACTTAACTGAAGGGGATGGATGGGGGAGGGGGTCACCCTAATGGGCATGTTGTACTTTCACAAATATATCAAAGTCAATCACTAAACTATACTTGAGAAGGAAGGAGGGCGAGGGAGTGGGGTGGGAATATGGGAAGGGGTTAAACAAGAAATGTGTGCATATATGCTTTTATCAGCTTTTACCTAACAAACATGTATGATTACAATGCACCAATATAAAAAAATAAAAAAATTAAGTTTCAGTATTTTTCCAGATACCTACCTCACTGTGTGATTATTCTAAGTTTTGATTTTCAACTGCAGAGAAGTTAGAAAGTACAGCCTTCTTCCCCTCCACTATCTTGATCCCCAGAAGATCTAATATTTTACATTTAAAATATAATTAAAGAATGAAAGATTGTGGCTGGTGTTATGGTTTGGATATAAAATGTTCCCTGGAAAAGCTAATGTATTGGCAATGCAAAAATTTTCAGAGGTGAAATAATTGGATTATAAAGATTTTAATTTTATCAGTGAAATGATCCATTAATGGATTAGTAATTTGAATTGAATGGATTTCCTTGGTGCTACTGTAGACAGAGTACCTGGAGGAAGGTCACAAGAGTAGCTGGAGGAAGGTCACAAGGAGCATGGTCTTAAGGACTATAAGGGGACTTGTCCCTTTTATTCTCTCTCTTTCTCTTCCTCTCTCTTTCTCTCTGTCTCTCTGTCTCTGCTTCCCAGTTGCCCTGAGCTGAGTAGTTTTCTTCCACCATGCCCTGCTGCCAGGATGTTTCTGCCTTGGAGCTGGCCAATCATGGTCTGAATCTCTGAGAGCATGAGCCTATATAAGCATAAGCATAAAGCTAGCAGATATTGAAGAAATATCTATAAGAAGAAAATACATGATGTTTAAGTATGTCTTTTTCTAATGAGTTAAATTTAAAAGCCCATTTTAAAAATGTTTACCCAGACAAACCACTTAACATTGTAAGTCCACTAAAAGTTCAATCTGCTATTAACAATATATATTGCCTAGACACCAAAAAATTGTATACTTAATAACTATTTATTTACATTTTATACTAAAGTTAAATATTATTGATATATTGATGCTATTGATCCATGTGGAGCTTAGAATCATGTGACTATTTTTCCTTTTCATGTTTACTTTGGTATCTAATATCAGTAATACACACATTTAGACCATTTGTATTCCCTGTCTTAAGACTAGGGAAATGATTTTGCAATTGAAGACACTTTATTCTTGAAATTTAATATTGAGTACAAATATTATATGTGAATTACCACATTGTTCATTTAGTTCAGATAACATTTCATTTTACAGTCAGAGGCTAATGTTCTTTTGTTTGTTTGTTTGTTTGTTTTGCATATGCCATCATTCTGGCAACAAAACTCAATACTAAGCCATCTGTCAGTGCCCAGGGGGTTTGCCATTATTCACTACTTCCCCATCATGTAAGGTCAATATTAGAACATGGTATATTTAAATAAAAATGCAGCAGGAAGATAAATTGTCTCAAAGGATGAACTACTAGCTATCATTAGAATTAGTGACAAAAACGAGGTAGCCATGAGAGAATGAAATCCATTTGGGGATTGATTTCCTTGGGGTTTTCAGTTTGTTCTGCTTAAAGTCTTTTATCAGAAAAGAAGTATATGTTAAAAGTGGAATCTTTTAAAATATTGTCATTCCATGAATAATATCTCAGATTTCTAGTATTATAATATATATGTTTTATTATTTACTGATGTAGTCACAGGATATGATGTGTGTGTGTGTGTGTGTGTGTGTGTGTGTGTGTTTTCCTCCAAAATCCAGGATTTATTATGTTTAAATATGTTTAAAAAGAAGAAAGATTTGTCATTAGTTATCTGTGGTGCTTGATGCAGATTTAGAGTATTGTCTTTGGAGTATTGACTGTTGAAATAATTAATTCTGATCAAGCTAATCTAAAATACTTTTATTTTTTATATTTTTGTTGATGCATTGTACAAGCTGGTAAAGGCATACATGCACACATCTCTCATTTAATCCTTTCCCAATTCCCACCCGACTCCCACCCCTTCCCTCCTTCTCAGGTTCAGTTTAGCGACTGACTTTGATATGTTTGTGAAAGTACATCATGTGCATTAGGGTGTTTCCCTCCTCCCATCACCTTCAGTTAAGCCACCTTCTTTGCTCATCTAAGGTTTCTCCTTCTTCATCTAAGTTCCTCTTATGTCCCACTTTCTCCCTTGCTTCCACATATTAGGGAGAACATACGATTTTTTTTACTTTTTGTGACTGACTAATCTCATTTAGCATAATGTTTTCTAGTTCCATCCATTTCCCTGCAAATTACATGATTTTGTTCTTTTTTTATGGCTGAGCAAAATTCTATTAATGATTTTTAGAAATAGGAAAGTGGGGTGAAAATTATGTCATTACCTACATTAATATACTGGTTTTGCTCAAAAATGTGATGTTGTTGAATAATTTTATTGTTGATTTATATGTCTAAGAAGGAAAAATAAAAAAAAACAAGGTTAAACAATTATACATTTTGCCAACATTAAGTTTTAAATGTCTAGTGATGTTTTAGTACTTTAGGATTTTCACTGATTTGGTACTCTTGGTGAAATTCCATATATTTAAAAGAAAAATTATAAACAAATATTGTGTTTCTCTCTACTCTTTTCCATACTTAATAGATTATTTTAGCTTCAATAAAAATATTTTAGGTGAACAAACATGTCCCAGTAAGACATTTAGAAGCAGCAAGGTACACTTAGTACCAGCATAATTTGCTTACTTGTCAATAGGGAAGGGAGTCTTGAAAGCAAATATGCAGGCAAATACAGTATCCTGAAGCTTCAGCAAGCTGCTATTTCTGAATAGTTGTTTCATAAAGACAAAAACAAATTAATAATAAACTGGTTAATTGTGGTTGTTGAAGATAAAAGTTTCTTCTATTCTCCTTTTTCATAGATAATTTACTTTAGACAATTGCATATACACTTTTATCTTTTTTCAAAAGGAATATTTTATTAGCTCTGACATCCAGGCCTGTGTTTATCAAAGATTTGGGAGCTATTACTTCGAAACACAAACATCAACGGAGATAGCATTCTTCCCTTCCAGTTTCTCCAGGATAGTAAAAGCTTATTTTTTGTGACCACCTTAATTTAAGTTGTAAAGCTACCTTCTTTAATAAAGACACAAATTGCTTAGCTATTTTTTAGAATAAAGCCAGTAAGCTAACATTGATTGTCACCCTAATAACCAGATAAAGTTATCATGAAATGTATGTGACAAAACATGTGGTCAAGTTCTCTTAGTTGAGAATTATTGTTGATCTTGAAAATATATATAAAAGATTGTATCTGCTTGCTTACATAAAGGGTTGGATTTCTCTTACTTTCCAAACTCTTATTGGATTGCCTGAAATATATTACATATTTTGATTCAATGTTTATTAAGTAATGTTATTAATTCTACTTTGATTACTTCTGTGAAGAGTTCTTGGAGGTTTGGAGAATATTTTTAATTATACTTACCCAATGGCTTTACATGTTAGAGTCATTTGAGATAAAGATTATTTCAACATGGCACTTCTTTATTTATAATTCAATAAATATTGTATAGAAATATGCACATTATTTTTCATTGGTTCATTCCTGTCAGTAAACCATTTACAATTGTCACATAAGCAACAATACTGGTTTAAAAAGACTTTAACTGAATATTTGACCATAAAGATCATGTCAATAGTCAAAAAGTTAACTCCAGTCAGAATGGCAATCATAAAAAACATGAACAACAACACCTGCTGGCGAGGGTGTGGAGAAGTAGGAACCCTAATACATTGTTGGTGGGATTACAAACTTGGGCAACCACTGTGGAAAACAGTATGGAGGACCCTCAGACGATGGGAGTGAATCTACCATATGAGCCAGCAATTCCACTACTGGGTATATACCCAAAAGAATGGAAACCAAACTACCAGACCGACGCATGTGTATCTATGTTTATAGCGGCTCAATTCACAATAGTCAAACTATGGAAGAGGCCAAGATGTCCATCGACAGATGAATGGATTACAAAACTATGGGATATGTACACAATGGAATTTTACTCAGCCATAAAGAAGAACAAAATCATGCTCTTTGCAGGGAAATGGATGCAACTGGAAAACATTATGTTAAGTGAGATTAGCCAGTCACAAAGAATAAAGAAGCATATGTTCTCCCTAATATGCATATGCTAGGGAGAAGATGAGGCACAGGAGGGTCTCCATATGAAAAGGAGAGATCCTCAATAAGCTAAGAAGTTGAATTAATTCCAGTGGATGCACGGGGCAGAAGGACACCCTAAGGCACATGATGTTCTTACACAATCATATCAAGGTCACTCACTGAACTGAACCTGAGGGGGAGGGAGGGCGAGGGAATGGGATGGGAATTGGGGAAGGGGTCAAATGAGTATTGGGGAATTGTGTGCAAATATGTTGTTAACAAATTTGTGCTTAACAAAGATGTATGCTACATTGCACGAATAACTACAAAAAAAAAAAAAAAAAAAGAACAAAATCATGTTATTTGCAGGGAAATAGTAGGAACTGGAAAACAGTATGTTGTTAAGTGAGATTACCCAGTCACAAAGAGTCAAAAAGCATAGATTCTCCAGTCACAAAGAGTCAAAAAGCATAGATTCTCCCTAATATGCAGATGCTAGGGAGAAGACGGGGTATGGAAGGGTCTCCAGATGAAAAAGCAGAGACCCTCGAAAGCAAAGAAGTTGACTTAGGGGTTGTACCGGGGGAGGGGGCACACTAATGTATATCAAGGTCATTCACTAAACTGAACTGGAGAGGGAGGGAGGGCAAGGGAGCGGGGCAGGAATTTGGGCAAGGGGTCAAATGAGAATTGTGAGCTCTTATATAGTTATCAATTTGTACCTAACAAAGATGTATGCTTACAATGTATGAATAAAAATTTAAAAAAAAGTTAATACTGATAATTTTGTCAGTCTTTCTTGTGTTTCTCATGTGCATGCTAGATATATTAAGATTAAGGAATAAAATAGTTCAAATAATGCTTTGGCATTATATAAAGGTATTACTGCCAATTTTGCTAGCATGTACTGGAAGGGATGAGGGGGTTGTAGAGTGGGATAGAGAGGGAAGTACACCAAGATCTGTATGCATGTATATTTATCTCACATTGAACCTAATTATGATGTACAATTGATGTATGATATATGATGTACAATTACAGTGCATTAATATTAATTAATACTATTTATATATACATATATATGATTTTCACAAAACTTTTAGTCTCATAAATTTAAAGAATATAAGCATAAACTTTAGAATAAGCTATATATCCATATTTAAATTATGTGAAATAAACATATGTATTGTTTTCATGGAAAATCTTATTTTCTTGGACAACTTCCTTTGATATCTAATCTGGATTGTCAAATTGATTGGATTATGAAACATCCATGATTATTTGTCTTTGGGTATGTGGATGACATGATTGATTTATGTAAGGCCTTTTGAAGGGGAATTTCTGCCTGGAATGTAGGCAGCATTGTTCTGATAGGCACAGGACTTGGATAAAAAGCAGAAAGCTGTATGAATACATGCATGGTTCTTCCTGAAAAAAAATGTGTCTGCTCTTGCTTGGGATATCACTCTTTGAACTGGAATTTCACCAGTGTTTCTCTGGAGAGATCCTGTCCTTTCCGTCTTGAACTGGGACTACATTTATCAATCGCTCCTATTCTGAGACTTCAGCTCTTGGACTGCTCAATCAGAATCTGGTTCCTCTGGCTTAACATGTGCAGATGGCCAGTTGGGACTGCAGTGCTTTGAAGGGAAAGAGATTTGATAAACATCCTTTACCATATACATATCCTGTGAGTTCTGTTACTCTAGTGAACCCTGACTAATATACCTCCCTATGTTGTTTTGATGCCACTTTTTTTCTGCAAAATATCATGGAGTTGGGTGTGGTGGCACATGCCTGTAATTCCAGTAACTGGAAGGCTGAGACAAGAGAATCACAGGTTCAAGGGTAACCTCAGCAATTTAGCAAGATTTTGTTGCAAAATAAAAAATTAAAATAGGTACGGGGTAAAATAAGGTCGAATGCCCCTGAGTTCACTCTTTAATGCACCCATTCCGCCCCCCCCCCAAAAAAAGAAAGAAATAAAAGGAAAAGAACAGATACATGTCTTTAGGTTACCTTGAAAATGATAAGATGCCATTAATTAACTTGGCATAAAAGATAAAAACAGTGATACTATAATCAGGTTTTGTAATTTAATATCTTAGCTTTACTTCTTGTTACATGTGTGAATACTAATGAATTAGTTGGTATCCAGGCTTTAGTACGTCATTAGTGAAAAAGAAATATGCCTCATCAGACTGTGTGTGTGTGTGTGTGTGTGTGTGTGTGTGTGTGTTACTGTAGATTGAACCCAGTGGTGTTCTGCATCCAAGCTACACCCCCAGTCCTGTATTGCATTTTTTGTTTTGAAACAGAATCTTCCTAGGTTGCTGAGAGTCTCACTATATTGCAGTGGCTGTTTTAGCCTCCCAAGTATTGGGATTACAGATTAGAGCCACTATGCCCGATTTGCCTTATCAGACATCTTATAAGGAGACCCTGCCTTAGAGATTTGCCTTCAAGAATTTTATTGTAGACTGATGAAAGGAAAGTACATCTAGAAAGAAGTGAGGAAACATGATTGGAAAGTGAAAACAAAATTTAACTGATCCAAGAGATTGTTCTGGAGCTAGAATTTCCCTTTGAAAAACTCTAAATTAATCCCAGAAAGTTGGACTATTATACCAGGACGTTAGCCAGGCAACAGATAGGTTCTCTTTTCTAGGAGAGGCAATAACTTGAGTGAGGCAGTCCATTTGGCTGTAGACCAAATTTAAAGAAGATTTGGATGTGTGAGTCTTTAGCAGGCAGCAGCACCTCCAGTGACTTGGGTATAAATGCTTTGCTTTTATAAAAGGGTTGCAGGTGGATCTATCTGGGCAGATGAACAAAGCATTTTAAAAGCACCAAAAATACCTTCTGCATTTATTATTTTAATACTTAATAAAAATTATCAATGTAAACCATTAGCACAGCAGTTCATACATAGTAAATTTCCTAAAATTGTTAGCTTGTATTAAAATTAAAGTAGTTTTCTAGTTCTAGGAAATGTATGTATTTAGGTTGAAATGAAGGTTATATCTGAGAATTGGTTATTTGTTTATAAGAATTTTGAATACATAATCTTCGTTATAGAATTTTTTCTGTAAATAATTTGTTGCTTTTATACTGGATTTTTTTTTTTATTCTTACATTGTAAGCAGACATCTTTGTTAGGTACAAATTGAAAATGACATATGTGCCAACATTTCTCATTTGACCTCTTCCCCCAATTCAGAACAAAATCATGTTCTTTGCAGGGAAATGGATGCAACTGGAAAACATTATGTTAAGTGAGATTAGTCAGTCACAAAGAGTAAAGAAGCATATGATCTCCCTAATATGCGAATGCTAGGGAGAAGATGGGGCATAAGAGGGTCCTCAGATGGAAAAGGAGAGACCCTCGATAAACAAAGAAGTTGATATACTGGATTTTAAAATATCATTTAAGTTATCGTTGACATTATTAGGATAAAACATTTTTATTCTCTGTGGGAATTTTCATACCTTCTGACCCAAATTGTTAGAGATATTTTCAAATTCTGATATAATTCTTTAAAGAGTCAGAACAGGATGCAACAAATTATAAATGGTGATGCTCCTATAGTGACATAAATTTATTATATTGAGTTTAATCATTCCATAAATGTACATCTGCATTATAATAATGTAATTTTTTTAGTTTAGATAAACACTAAGACTAATTATCCAATGGAGTATTTTATTTCAACAGAATAAACTTGGTTGGAAATATAACCATACTTAGTTTTTTTTTTCTTTTGGAATTGTCTACATACAAAACAATTTCCCAACTATTAACACATGAAATTTCATCAAGACTTAATTTTTGACATAAAGACAAATTTCTACCTTACTGACAATTTTAATTATGCTTTGCTTAAATATTTCTATTGGCTAGATACTTTATCATTCAGCATATTCTCTAAAATCAAGATGTAATATAATGTAAACCTAACACTCACATTAAATGAGAAATAACACCATGCAGAGATTGTGTGTGTGTGTGTGTGTGTGTGTGTGTGTGTGTGTGTGTGTGTTACTAGTGATTGAACCCAAGGGTGTTCTACCTCTGAGCTCTTTTCCCAGTCCTATTTCACTGCTTAATTTGAGTCTGATAAATTTATTTAAAAATTATTACTTTTTTAATTATGTACTATGTGTGATCTTGAGCAATGTATCAAATCTGTCTATGCCCAACTTTCCTCATATATACCAAAGGGCATAAATTGAGGCTAGGGAGGGCGGATAGGCAAAGTAGAGGATTTTTAGAGTGGCGAAAGTACTCTGAATTATACTATAAATATGGATTCATGTTATTATACATTTATACAAATTCATAGAATATGTCAAGACTGAAGTTCAATGTATGCTATGGACTCTGGGTGATCTTATGTATGTCATAATAGGATCATCGGTTATAACAAATGCACCACTCTGGTGGGGATGCTTATAATGTGGAAGGCTATGTGCTAGTAGGTCCAGGGTCTATTAGGGACACTTTTCACCTCCCCATTAATTTTTCTGTAAATCTAATACTGCTTAAAATTAAGATTTTTTTTTTTTTTTTGGCGGTACTGGGGATTGAACTCAGGGGCATTCTACCTCCGAGCTACTCCCCCAGCCCTATTTTTTATTCTTTATTTTTGAAACCGAGTCTCACTAAGTTGCGGAGTGCCTCACTGGGTAGCTGAGGCTGGCCGCAAACCCGGATCCTCCGGTCTCAGCCTCCCGAATGCTGGGATTACAAGCGTGCGCCACCACACCCGGCTAAAATTAAGATCTTTTTAAGCCAGTCATGGACTAGCACTTAAGAGACAGGAGGACTTCAGGTTTGAGGCCAGCTTCAGCAATTTAGTGAGACCTTGTTTCACAAGAAAGAATTAAAATGGTTGGTAGTGTAGCTCCCAGGTAGGATGCCCCTGATTTCAATCCCCATTACCAAGAATAACAAACAAATAGAGCATAAATAAAATCTTTTTAAAAGGGCATAAAATACATCCATCATTTGTTCTACTGTGAAGTTATGAGATGGCTAATTTAAATTAAAAAACAAAATAGTATATGCAACATATATTTTCATAAATAGCAATGATTTTACTAGTAGTTATTCTGATGATATGTCTTAAAAGTAATTTACAAGAGAAAATATAGAAAAATATTTGATAACAGGAAACATTATTGGAATAAATATTTAGCCTCTGGAAGTGACTATTTTGAAAATGAAGCCACTTATCAAAGAAAAAAATAAACTTTAATAAAATTATTACTTAATTAAAATCATAATTACCATTAATTAGTCTAACCTCCCAGAGCTAGGTTTTTCTCTAGAGGAGAAGCAATTTAAGATTTTTGTCACTAGATGGAAAACTTTAATATGCACAAGTTTCTTGCTTTAAAAAGTCAAGTTCTGAATTGTTCTAAGGTAGAAAAAAAATATAATTCTGATTATTTTTGCGAAGTAAATAAAAATGCTAAAGACTTGTAATAATATGAATAAATAGTAATGACAACTCTATGAAAACATCACAAGATACAAATTACCAAATTTAAAACTGGAATATGATGTAAATACATTTTTTATAATATAATTAGAAAAATTTTTAACAATATTTCAATGCAATTGTCAAATTCAGTCTCAAATATTTACTTATATTATGCTTGTTTTCCATATGAAGTCATATAACAGCCCTTCTGGGGAAAAGTAAATTATTAAATTTTGAACTTCCTTTTCAAACCCATATTTCTACAAATTTTTTTTATTATTTTATTCTTTAAGTAAACTATCATAAACACCTGAGGTTCATTTCTGTATGAAACAGTTAAGAGAATTGCCTTCATTATACTCAGGGCAAATGCACATGAACATTTTTTTTTTTTTCAATTCTGTCCTTCTGGTTATGCAAAAACAAAACAAAACAAAACAAAAAACCCACAAAAGAATAACAAAATTAAAAAAATAAATTTCCTACAAATCTTTGATGTCTGTTATACACAAACAGGAAATGTGATAGACATTTTACCATAATGATATATTAGCCAGGTATCTTGGTACATACCTCTAATCCCAGTAGTTGGTAAATTTTGGCTGATGATGATTCTTCCCCTTGTGCATAACTCCAAAAATCCTCCTAGTGCACAGAGAGAGGTTGGTCACTGAGCTCCATCAACTGCATTATCCCATGATCCTTAAGTAATTCCTAGAGTAGACCCATATTTTGCATAGGGCTAAAACCCATGAAGTTTAGAGGCCTTTCAGGATAAAAAATAGAGAATGAAAATAAAATAATTAGGGGTGCAAAGGAATCTATCCTAATATAGAATATAAGAATAAATCTTCTAAATATAGCTAGTCAGAATGGGAAATATGCAACAAATTACAAATTTTTGATCTGACAACCTCAATATCCTTTATTCTTATTGGGGCATTGTAGTTATACATCATATTGAGATTTAAAGTACTACATTCATGTGTGCACACAATATATCTTGGTGTGTTTTCTTCTGTACCCTGTCCCTCACTCCTCTCTTGATTCCCTCTACCAATCTCCTTAGGAAACTCTATTGGTTTTCCTCTTTATTTCCATGTGGCCCCTTTCTCGGTATCTTTCAAAAAAACTATAAACTTTAAAGATTTGAAAATCAACACAAATAACAAAAATGCATAAAAATAACTCATATTGTTTACCTCACCCCTTAATAATCTTTAGTCAACACTTTTAACATAAATTCTCTTTAATCATTCAATAGTATCCATGAAGATTCGTTCCAGGACCCACATAAATACCCAAATCTGTGGATGCTCAAATTCCATATAAAAAATGGCACCACATTTGCATGTTGCCTATGTACAACTGCCCATGTATTTCAGGCCATTTCTAGACTTCTTATGAACCTAATACAATGTAAGTGTTATCTAAATGACTGTTATGCTATGATATTTAGGGAACAACATGAAAAAGTCTGTACATGTTCTCTAGTGACACTATTTTTTACTATTTTCTAAATTTTTAAAGATTAATTGAATCTTTGGGGGTAGAATCCATGGATATAGAAGACTTTTATTTATGACAGTATCTTGTTTATATAATTGTTCATGAAACTTGTTCATAAAACTAGTAAACCAGGTCCTCAGAGCCACCTTGAATTATGTAAGGAAGTATTGCCATTGAAGGTCATCTTTTTCCTGAGAGTGATTTAGTAGAATTATCCAAAATAATAAAAATTTTCTCCAGTTTTTCCACAATTACAGGATGGGGCACATGCAAGGCCAGCTGGGGCAACTTAGTCAAACCATATTTCTACATAAAAATTACAAAAGTCTGGGGATGTAACTTACTGATAAAGCACCTCTTGGTTCAGTCCCTAGCACCACACACAAAAAAAGAAATTTTAAATGGAAACATGAATTAAATCTTCTTTAAAGCTGCAATCTGTTAGAAACCTCACATGAAGTATCAGTGACAAATAAAGTTGTTTGGGAATGATAATTTACATGTGTTTTATTCTCTTGCTTCCTTTGGTACCAGAGCCAAAGACCATTTTGTTTATACAAATCTTATCCCCATAGTTCTATTTGCACTACTTTAAATGTACAGATAACAGCTTTAACCAGTCAAATACACTGAAGATAAAGGCATTTCTTTTCCTACCTTTCAAATTGTTTTCACTATCATAGTCCTGCAGATAGTAAGGCAAGCCCTTTTGGGCAAGCATTTATTCTGGGATGCCTTGGCCATATCCTTTAAACACATTCTTTCCCACTTTGAAAGCTATTTTTACAATTTTGAAATATACTAATTATAATAACAGACATAATTTTTAGATTTCTTTACCAGCATAAATTTTATTTTTCTGGCTTAAGATATAAGACCATAAAATTATTCCATAGGAAGTCAAACATTATTTTACAGAAATTTGAAGTATCTTTAAAATTGTTATAACAAGCAAAATTCTTTGTTTGATATAATGCTTATTTTTCTGTATTTTTAACATTAATTTTTTTGAGGTGTAGGGAAAAAACAGTCTCACTAAGTTGTAGAGGGCCTCACTAAATTGCTGAGGCTGCCTTCGCACCTGCATTCCTCTTGTCTTAGCCTTTCAAGCATTGGAATTACAAGAGTGCATGACAATGTCTGGCTTAAATTCTTATTAAAAAAAGGAATTAAAAAGAAAGAGAAAGGAA
This sequence comes from Graphiurus murinus, assembly GCA_004027655.1. NCBI lineage: Eukaryota > Metazoa > Chordata > Mammalia > Rodentia > Gliridae > Graphiurus > Graphiurus murinus. Next base: position 48,396 of record PVLC010002242.1, on the reverse strand, counting down.
GGCAGGAAGGCAGGAAGGATGGAAGGAAGGAAGGAGGGAAGGAGGGAGGGAGGGAGGAAGGGAGAAAGGAAGGAAGGAAGAGAGAGAAAGAAAGAAAGAATAGATATTTTAGATTTCCTCCAACATAATCAAAATTTGTTATTTTTTATTATGGATAGCTTATAAAAGTAAATTTTAGCTTAGACTGTAATTGGTAGTGCAATTGACTTTAAACTTTCAAATGTAGAAAAACTTCTATTAGCCTAGCATAGTGGTGCACACTTGTAATCCCAGCATTTGCGAGGCTGAGACCACAGGATCCGGGTTCATGGCCAGCGTCAGCTACCTAGTGAGGCACTTCTCAACTTAATGAGACCCTGTTTCAAAATAAAGAATAAAAAATAGGAGCTGGGGGGTGATAGCTCAGGGGTAGAATCCCCCTGAGTTCAATCCCTAGTACTGCAAAAAAAAAAAAAAGTTTTGTAGGATTAAATTATCCCATACATTTTAGTTTCTACATTACTCCTTCTCTATCAACATTTATCTCCTTATAAATATTGTAGATTACTTTTGTATCTCATTGGAACCCCTTTTACAGGTACCATGATGTATTTTAGGAGTATTTCTAGAAGGTATTTCTATGACTGTAAACTATATACCCATATTCTTCTAATCCTAATACAAATAATGCATCCCCAGATTCCCTTCCTTTTTTGAATTGTTTGAATTCAATGTTGAAAGGCACATAAAGAAGTGAGACAGAGGGCTAGAGGGAGTAAAAAAGGACAATTGTGGTTCAAGTGTCTTTAAAAAATTACAAGTGCAAGTATTAATATAAGTCAATAGTCCCACTTAGGGCTGTGGAAGAAGGCAGAAGAAGTGGGCAGCTTCAACGATGAAGCTTCACATTGGGTCCACTGCTAATTAGCCTCCCCTTAATCAAACCAAAATCCATGGCCAATCACTATAGTCACTGCCTCACAAATACCTCCTTTCCCTTCTCTTTCTTCATAATATTAACTTGCCAAAGCTATAAAGAATGGTGGAATCTGGGTGTAGTGGTGGTACATGCTTGTAATCCCAGTACTTGGGAGGCTGAAACTGGAGGATCACAGGTTTGCGGCCAGCCTCAGCTACTTAGGGAGGACCTCAACAACATAGTGAGACCTTGTTTCAAAATTAAGAATAAAAATTAGGGCTGGAGGTGTAGCTTGGGGGTAGAATGCCCCTGGGTTCCATCCCCGGAGGGGGGGGATGGTTGGTTTCTTTGCATATATCTGTGCATGCATAAAAATATAATCTGATCAATTTTATTTCTCTCCTTTACAGGTTTCTCTTCTAAGTTCATGAAACTCCTGTTCACCCCACCCTTTTTTTTTTCCTTCGGACTTCCACATATGAGAAAAAACATACAATACTTTTCTCTGTAAGTCTTGTAAATTTCACGCAAAATTATGGTTTTCAGTTTCATTCATTTTCCTGCAGATAACATAATTTCACTCTTTCTTATGGCTAAATAAATGTCATTGTGCATATAGTTATTTCTATCTGTTTTTGCAGAACTGAACAGGCTTAGAAAAAATGCCACAGTATCATACTGATTAGTCTCACTTCAAAATCATAATTTTGTCATTTTTGTTGACCCTTTGTACTGGCTGAGAATCACACTGTTTTATCCTAATCAGTTTACTCCTTTACTTTCTCAGAAAGCAATTTCATATATAACTCCTCTCCAGCTTTTAATACAATCATAACTGAGGACCTTTTTCACTAAACAAAAAGACAAAAATAAAAAAATAAATAAAAAGAGCCCTTTTAGAGAGTTCTACCCTCTTGAATAGATAGTTGTTATCACAACAATGGCTTTGTTAACAAAGAGTAAGTTTGTGATAAAAGGGTAAGAGTCTGGTCCATTCTGTCTTTCTCTCCTCTCCTTCCTATATAATGGTTCTGTCAAGTTATAATGTAGCAAAGAGACCCTCATGAGATATGACCCTTCAATCTTGGACTTGCCAACTTCAGAACAATACACCAAATGAACTTCCATTGCTTATAAGTTACTTTATCTTTGGTATTCTATTAGAGCACCACAAAAGAGTAAAAGATAATCTTCAAAAAACATCAGTATCCAAACTTCTACTTTTTCTCCTGTTCCTGGGGTGAACTGTCTTCGTGTGGCAGAGGGCAAAGGGGGAAAGCCCATTTGTAAAGGGTATCTTATGCCGTTCTTGAGAGAGGAGCCCCATGGCCTAATTACCATGTCTGTATATTGTCACATTGGCAACTCCTGGATTTTGGAGAGGACACATTGTGTTCACAGAAGTGGCATAGGTCAATCACTTTCTCCTGTATTGATCTGTGAAATACTTTCTTCTGGTTTCTACATTACTCTTGCATATTCTTTTATTTTGATAATAATTATAATATTTGATCTTATTCAGATATACCTGTGCTAACCTGTCTGAAACTTTGTTACAATGTAATATTTCTAAAACCAAATTGTGACTACTTGTAAAAAGCAATTCAAATTTTCCAAATCCCAAGGTTCCACACCTTTGAAAAATGCCTCAGTATTTCAAGCAAAAATAGCCAGAGATTTGCTCTCAGATTTAGTTAATTGGGCATAGCTTTCAGTTTCAGCTAGATTTTTCTGATTCAGTGATTTAAGGAAAACTCTGTAAATCTTAGGTTTACAACTAAGTATCTTTCGGCAATTTCCTTTGCCTGGAATCAAGAGTCTATTTAAAGAATCAAATCTCTCCTCACCTTATCTTTCACTCCATCCTTCTTGGGATCTCTGATATGTAAGATAAACCTCTGTGGTGGAATTATCCGACAATGTAATTATGTCTACAGACTTCTCTGGTAAAAAGTCTGGTTCTCCTTAGAGCTATGGAACACACGCTCAGAATTCAAGTACACATAAAGATTATCCTACATTTTCATGTTTTCAGCAAATAATTTTTCATTTAATAAAAATATGGTACTTTCTCTTCATAAATATTCCATAGATCAAATTTTATAGATGTCTGCTCTCTTTTATTCTCAGTTTTTAAAATATATATTTGTGTATTCAGGGGTTTTAAATCTTACTTTAATTTCTTTAAAATATTTTCCTCCCTCCTCCCATTTTTTTCTTTTCTTTTTTTTGTACTGGGGATTGAACCCATGGCATTCTATGTCAAAGGTACATTCCCTGCCCTATTTTTTTTTATTATTATTAAGTTTTGAAACAGGATCTCACCAAGCTACTGAGGATCTTTCCAAGTTGCTGAGGCTGACCACAAACCTGAATCTCTCCTGTTTCAGCCATTTATTGGCCATTTGTATTTCTTCTTTTGTGAAGTGTCTATTTAGGTCCTTTGCCCATTTTTTGATTGGGTTATTTGTTTTCTTAGCTGTTATTTTCTTGAGCTCTCTGTATATCCTAGATACTAGTCCTCTATCAGAAGAGTAGCTGGCAAAAATTTTCTCCCACTCTGTGGGCTCTCTGTTGAGGTTCTTGATAGTTTCCTTTGCTGTGCAGAAGCTCTTCAGTTTAATGCAATCCCATGTATTGATCTTCCTTTGAGTTGCTTGTGCTTTTGGGGTCTTGTTGAGAAAGTTTTTACCTGTGCCTATGTGTTGAAGTGTTGGTCCTATGCCCTCTTCAAGTAGCTGCAAGTTCTCTGGTGGTGTTTGATCCACCTTGAGTTGAATCTTGTGCAGGGTGTTTTTTTGGTTTTGTTAAAATTTTTTGTATCTGCAAAAATTTTATTTTGCTATTGACATTAGTATTTCTTTTTTTTAAATTTTATTGGTGCATTGTAATCATACATCCTGATGAATGGCAGGATGGTAGAAGCATACATGTACACATTTAGCCCTTCCTCAATTCCCATCTCATTCTCTCCTTTCACCTTACTTCTCATGTTTGGCTTAGTGATTGACTTTGATATGTTATAATTAATTATAAGTGTAAACTTGAATTGGCAAGAAATGCCTAAATATTCGTCAAACATTATTCTGGGTGTTTCTGTGAGGCTATTTCTAGACAAATTGGTAGACAAAGTAAAGTAAATCAGATTATCCTCCCTTTTATGGACAGTCCTGAGTATAATAAAAGGGACAACCCCTTTCCAAATAAGAGAGAATTTCTTCCTAATTGCCTTTGAACTGAGAAACTATCTTTTTTCTGCATTGAAACTCAGGTGAAGCATTGGCTTTTCTTAGGTCATGAGGCTGATGACTATGGACTGAACCTATATCATTGGCTTGCCTGGGTTTTGAGGTTAATGATTCATCCTGTAGATCTTGAGAATTGTGACCAACACAATTGTGTGAGCCAATCACTTATAATAAATCTCTTTATATGTAAATATATTACATGATACATTTATAAATATATAGATATCTATGTTATGTAAATATTACATAAAAATATCTTTAGATACTAAGCATGTCTAAAAATTGTCTAGATACACATATACATATGTGTATATATGCATATATATGTATATAGTCACATACAAATTCAAGAATAGAATGGATTTTTAATGTTGAATAAATTTCCTCAGTTACCATAGGTCATGTTCTGAATACTATGATATCTTATAAAAATATCTGATTTTACAAGTTGGGACACCAAAGAATTTAAAAAAGCAGACACTTGACACTGCTTGGAATCTATACTTCATTATTCACGAATCTGTAGCATTCCTGTTTCTGAGAAAATCAAATTGACAACTTAATTACTTTGTAATTTTTCTTCCATCATGCAGTTCTTCACAATGCAAAATAGTATTTTTCTTCAACATTGATAACAATACATTCTGCAAACCTTCCTAACACTCAGTATAGTTTTTGTTTGTTTGTGTGTTTTGTTTTGTTTTATGAAGACTTAGAACAAGAGTTAAGGAAACACATTCCTTAGTACCTGTACAATATAAGTCATAAGGGCACACCTGTGGACTTTAAGCTCCAGACAGTGAGTCTCAAGAAACAGTGTGCTTCTTTGATTATGTGTGTGGATATATCTGTATGCTCATTATTTCTGAGACCCTTAAAAATAATGGGTGTAAATCAGAATTTCCTCTTGCATGGCATCTCTTAGGACAATGAAAGAGTTAGCCCATAGTTTTGTTAACTTTATTGCAGCTCAGTGGCAACATTGAAGTCAAACAGTATGCTTTTCCTAAAGAAGAGAAAGTAGACCTGCTTTGGGACAGATACTGAGATAATCTTAGTGTTTAATGTTAAATAGCAGATATTATTTCTATTATTGTTTTTATTATAGTATAATGATATTCATATGTCAAACATAATTAACTGTTCAACATGTTTGTTATAGAGATTATATAGTAAAGTTGTAAGGCATGATGGGCATGACACTTTTAATGCATGGATCACTTCAATGTCTGGGAAGATGAGTCAGGATGAAGGTTAACTTTCACTAGATACATATATTAACGTTAAAGAAGTGTGGTTTCCCAAAGTAAAATAATTCTTCATTTATGTAAAGATGGGCATCAATTTTGAGGATCAGCATTTAAAAACTTATCTGAACAATGAACATGAGTTACTAAGGAATGGAGTCTTAAATATGAGCTTTCTTGGGACATAATTTGTGCTTGCAGCACCAAAGATATATGAGAGTGCTAGCCAGGTAGTGTGGAGTAGGTATCAATGGGAATAAACTTTAGAACTATAATAGCATTTTAGTCAAGTAAACAAGCCGGACGTGGTGACTCACGGAGGATCCAGCTGCACAGCCAGCCTCAGTTACCTAGTGAGGCACTCCGCAACTTAGTGAGACCCTGTTTCAAAATAAAGAATAAAAAAATAGGGCTGGGGGTGTAGCTCAGAGGTAGAATGTCCCTGACTTCAGTCCCCATTACCACAAAAAAAAAAAAAAGAAAAAAAAAAGTAAACAAAGCTGAGGAACACTGGCCAGAAAAAAACAATTTGATTATAACAATCCAGAGCTATTACAGTTTCCCCATCAAAGGATGTGCCCTTAGTAATGCTTAGTTAAATCATGAGACAAGCTTGTATATCTCCTTAGCCTCCTAATGTATCATTATACTCTGAGATTTGACTGTTCCAACAATATTTTACTATACCTCAAGGAACAGAAGGAATTAAAACAAGTTAATAAAATCTTTATTATTAGTTCACAACTTTAGGACAAATTTCTGAGATAGAACATCTGCAGATTCACAAATAAGGGCATTGGGTTAAATATTGAACTAAAGAACTATATCAAAAAATTTGAAATGAGCCAAATGTAACACATTTAATATGTATAAATATAGGAGTCTGACAGTAGTGCTTAAGAAAATCTAAGAGTAGACAGTGGCTAAGTAACATCACATGATTTAGGCAGTTAATTTTCCAATAAGCTCCGTGTGAGTCAACAGTAACAGATGGATGACAAGCACACTAATAAAATTTTAAAGTACTTAAGTAGAAATTAAACTACTAGAATGTTGGAGGTAATATGTTTAGTTTTAGAGTTTTAGACAGGAAAATAAAAGATCAGATGAAAAAGCATTTCGAAGACAATTTTGGGAATGATAAGAATGTGCAACACTAGGAAATATTTATTCTGTAAAAGACAAAACACATAATTATCTTTTACTATGTGAATAATTATCCTTCAAAACTGAACTAGATTTGGTCTGTAGGCCCTGGTTTCTATTTATTTATTTATTTATTTATTATTTATTTATTTATTTTTTGCGGTACTGGGGATTGAAGTCAGGGGCATTCTACCTCCGAGCTATACCCCCAGCCCTATTTTTTATTCTTTATTTTGAAACCGAGTCTCACTAAGTTGCAGAGTGCCTCACTAGGTAGCTGAGGCTGGCCGCAAACCCAGATCCTCTGGTCTCAGCCTCCCAAATGCTGGGATTACAAGGGAGCGCCACCACGCCCTGCTTCTTGGTTTCTATTTAGATAAGATTATAAAGACAGAAAACTTGGAGTAAGTGTCATTTTATAAGATTTGCAAAGGAGGTGATGTATTGAGCAGTACAAAAATCCAAGAGATATCTATTTTAAAAGGATAGCAATTTAGCCGGGCGTGGTGGCGCATGCTTGTAATCCCAGTATTTGGGAGGCTGAGACCGGAGGATCTGGGTTCGCAGCCAGTCTCAGCTACCTAGTGAGGCCCTCCACAACTTAGTGATACTCAGTTTCAAAATAAAGAATAAAAAATAGGGCTATGGGTATAGCTCGGAGGTAGACCACCCCTGAGTTCAATCCCCAGTACCGCAAAAAAAAAAAAAAAGGAATTTAGGGGTAGGAATGAGAAAATTGTTCAGGAAAATAGATCATATCCACACACATGTGTGTAGTATATAGTGTGTGTGCGTGCACATATATACGGATATATTCAATTTCATCTCACCTAAGAGCAGTGTGGCATTTTATTTTATTTTTTATTTTTTTGCAGTACTGGGGATTGAACTCAGGGGCATTCTACCTCCGAGCTATACCCCTAGCCCTATTTTTTATTCTTTATTTTGAAACTGGGTCTCACTAAGTTGCAGAGTGCCTCACTAGGTAGCTGAGGCTGGCGGTGAACCTGGATCCTCCGGTCTCAGCCTCCCGAATGCTGGGATTACAAGCGTGCGCCACCACGCCCGGCTAGTGTGGCATTTTAGATGAGTTATAAAGACAAACTTATAGTGGAAGATGGCATGAAGCATGAGCAAAGGTGTCCCTTCAAATTAATCAGTGCTGTTTCCTCAGTGGTTCAGTGAAGACAAGTTAATCCTGCAGGTTGTTTTCTAGATTATATCATCAAAAAATAAATCATACTATTGTATTTCACTGAGTTTAAATGAGCACTCTTCCATATCCATTTGTGAAAAATTATGTTGATTCATGTTCATTTTCTATGAGACAAAGGCATACTTAAAAATGAATGCCATTAACAGTTGACTATACAAAAGTAGATTAGTGCAGTGTACCTGCAAATAAGCTCTCAAGATTTGGCTGATGTTCTTATCAGTGGCTTTGTTAATTAATTCCTTCGTTAATATCGTCTTGCTTTCTTTGCTCCCAGAACATAAATTCTAGGTAATTTCCTTGTCTCAGTTTTCATCATAGTCCACACCTAGAGATATTAGTTAAACTGATTGACCTGTTCAAATATTTCATTAATAAATTTTCTAAATTCAAGCATAAACTGGACCTGGTAGTAAGGCCTGTAATCCCAGCTCCTTGGGAGGCTGACGTTGGAAGATTTCAAATTCAAGGCCAGTCTGAACAACTTAGTGAGATCCCATCTCAAGTTAAAATAAAAAGGGTTAAGGATGTAGCTCAGTAATAGAGGGTTGGCCTAGAATCTACAAGGTACTATACTGGTACTACAAAAACAAAACAAAAGACACTTAAGGGTAAGGAGCTGAGAAAATTAATATGGCATTATTGGCACAAGAAGGAGAGAGGGACACAAGTATAGATAACCCTGTCATTAAGTAGTTAAGATAAAAAAAATAAACCAACATATAAGCTCCATGGGGACATGGTATTGCTGTTTAACTCATTGCTGTAATCTTTACATATGTAGTAGTTTCTTAACAGATACATATATTAATGATAAATAAATAAAAATCCAAAGAGGAGGAACTTTCTGATTACATGTAATGGTTAACCTTAAAGATTTTTTAATAGACTCATTTTGTTCAAAATGCAATCAGATTTCCAAATGACTAGTTTGGGAATCAACTTGTCTACTGTGTTATTCCTCTTTCCTCTAACTGAACATAATCATGGAAATTCTGTTACAACATCAAAACAAAATTGTGTTCTGCAAGGGAAATTTTTAAAAATAGATTTAATGATAACTAACAAATGTGTTTACTTCTGGATGAAATTAGGGTACTATTGATTTTCTTTGTGTTTAAAGCAAAATGGTTTATGCTTCTTTTATGCTTCTTTGATTTATTCTTTCCAGCTCATTTACTGTTGATGGCATATACTAAATGCCCATCATAATATTGTCAGAGCATAGATCTCTTGTTATCTATGGCAATTCTGAGATTATCAGAGTAAAAATTAAATCTATAGAAAGTATCAGCTAATAGCTATCCCAAATGGGCATTTAGGCACAGTTTTTTTTTTTTTTTTAAGAAAGTATACTTTGTCAGCTAATTGGCTTTATTTTTTAAATTTACACTTATTAAAAGTGTGTCGCTGACATTTTAGAAACCCCAAGGCTGCTTTAAAGTACTGTCATAATTGGAGTAGTTTGAAAGCACATATGTCCTTTAGTTTGGTAAAGATTGGAAATCTATTAATCTCACTTTGGCTTTCTCTAAAGGCAAAAAGATAAGTTCCTCAAGGAACACTGGGTGTTAAAAAAAAATGACTTTGGTCTGAGTGTTTTGTAAAATAACCACCTATGTTTTTCACATGCAACCAGAATATCACTTTTAGAGAAGTAGAAAGCAAGAATTAAGATAAAAGAAATGGTGGGCTTTAGCTCAAAAGATTGAGAATAGTTGGTTATCATTCATTTTAGTGGTATCATTTAATGATATAAAGAAACTGAAATATTTATATTTCAAGGTTGGAATTTAGCATTTCTATAATGCCAACAATATAACAGAAATTTTGCAACATTAATTAGACAAATAATGAAAAATATGTCTATAATATAAAAAGTCCATATTTAAATATATGTTTGTTTCTTTATCATTGATTAAATAAAATCCACAATATTTTTCTATTTTGTAATTTTAACTTTCTGAAGCTTTTTTGAAATATTCATAAACAATTGCATCCAAAATATGTAAACATATACTGTCATTTCAAGTCAATACTTAGAAAAATGTAGAATTGTAATTTATCCTTTTTGGAGCTTTGTAGGAAGAAAAGGACTTTGATTTTGGTTGCAACAAAACTGTACATTGAAGGGGTAAGTAGAGAAAAATTACAAAAATAGTTTTTTACTATTGTAATTATTTAAGTTAGTGAATTCATAAGAACAATAAACTTGAAGTTTACAAATTCTGGGCTAATCTTTCAGCAATTTGCTTATCAAATTAGTTCTGTAAACAAGATGTGAATATGTGATATTAAACTAATAAATGTGTTAATTAAAACACTTTTCATTATGATATAATCATGTGTTCACTTAGAAAAGATATTAATACATATGTGATGCCTTAAATGACATTTCACTGTACTAATTTAAAAATATATTTAAAACATGCATTATAAGTATATGTTATAAGTACATGTTTTTCAAATTTATGCATTTTATTCATATTTTGACATAAAAAATAACCTGTGCTGCTTTGCAGCCTGCAAAGTTCTTCCCTTCCTATCAAAGGTAAATTTTCTTCTCATTCTTCTAGGTTGAATATGTGACTTGTTTTAGTGAATCAACCTAGTGAAGACAACCATAAAAAGCTTGAAAATTCCTAATAAATTGATGTTAATTCTTTTACGATACTCAGACCTCTTCTAATAGTATATAGAAAACAAAATAAAACCCAAACTCATAAAATAAACAAACATACAAATAAAAACCTGTATATAGTCCATTATAAAATAAGTGATTTACATGAAATAGAGAGACTGCAGTCCCTGCTGGATCCTCCACCATTCCACATATCAACCTGCCCACTGCTGGCAAGGCAGCTAATTGTAGATGCAAGTTTAGGACCAGGTAAATCAGAAGAAATGTACAGCTTGAAGAAATATACTGATTGAACCTCTTGGTACACAGTCCCATATAATTGATACAGAAGATAGTCCTTAGAAGTATACTTCACCAAATAAATTAAAAATATATTTTACTGTAAAGCCAGTAGATAGTTATTAAGGACAAGAACAAAACTGGAGAAATGTTGAGCAAACTTAGTGGAGATTGGACAGGTGACAAGTAAATGGCTATGGCATTTTGAAAGAGAAATAAGAGATATTTCATGTAGTGTTGAAACAACTGGCTGTTAAGAGGAATAGCTTGGAAGGAATAAATGAAGTAATGAGCTTGTGCCACTGTCACAGTGATTTCCACAAAAACTTGAACAAAAGGATAGATGAGGGAAACACTCTCATGTTACAGTAGAGAATAGTGAACTGGAAAATCTGGAGATTTCCAGGGAAATCTCCAGAGAAGAAGCTCTGACATTTGTCCAAGTGAATTTTATAGAAGCCATGGACTAATGGTTGCTCTGTGTCTCTCAGTCACTTCCTCTGTGGATGGAAGTACGGATGATAGTTAAGTTGTCCCTATCTCACCATTTCATTTTTGGGGCATTTGTAGGGGGCAGATAACAGATGTTTGTAAGGGAGCAAATAATAGAGAAGTTTCCTTTTAGTCCATGAGGTAATAAATGAAGAGGAGCCACTAGAGGAACATTATCTAAATTCAGATGAAAACAGACTATGAGGCAGTACACTTCAAGATAACAGGATTTTTGAGGTTTTTTGGGTGGAAAGAGTGTCGCGCACTTGAGTCCGTCCAGCGGAGAAAACACACAACAGGTTCCTTCTGCGAGAAGCTTTACTCAGGATTGATTATGCTTTAGAATTACAGAATCTTCATGCAGGTAATGGTGCCCAAACCCAGAACAACAGAGGCTTATATGTCTGCTTCTAGCCAATCAGGACCTGACTCGTATCTGAGCTCCAATTGGTCAGGAAAGCTAGCCTGCACATAAGCTGACATTGCTGTCTTACCACAACGCCTTATTAGGACTTGTTTACTGCACTGAGGTATTTCCTCCAGTCGCCATCTTTAGGGCGCAGCAGCTTCACCGCTCCCAACAAAAGAGAGCACATATTTTATCCAGAATAAATGTGAATAATTATGAGCAGGAAGACTATGGTGTTTATATAGAAATGGTGGCAATGGTTTGCAGTGTTTGCAATCAACAAGTAGAATCTATTTTCCACCTCTTGAATGTGTATTAGTTGGATATTACCTGATTTGACCCAAAGCTCCTTAGCAAGTATAATACAAGCAGAAGATTTAAAAGACTGCATGGGGCTTTAGTTCTTTTTGCTTAAGAATCCCTTTCTCCACTCTCTGAGCAAACCTGGACTAGCCTTATAAAAATATAATTATACTATATGTGGCCTTCTCACAGTAAATAGCCCCATCTGGACCTGTCAGTTGACTGCAGGCATGATTGGTTCCATAAAAGTGGAAAAATCAGCTAAGTCAAGACCACATTGTGATATAAAAATCAAATACTTAAGCAAATGATGTGTGTTGAGTAAAAAATGTTGTGGAGTGGTGTGTTATACAACAAAAGCTAACAAATTTAGAAAGCCTTGGATATAAAATTGCTTAATGCTTTGCGACATTTTATGTTTGCAATAAATATACTGAAAACAGTAAATCATTACAAATGAATATAAGTGACAATTCTCTTTTCCTCTTCTACCAAGAGGAACCACTCTCAGGAAGTTGAAGTTGATTTCCATCATTTCCATACACATTGCATATTTAAATATTTACTAATAATATATAATTTTTTGTTGTGCTGGGGATTGAACCCAGAGACATTCTACCTCCAAACTATACCTCAAGTCCTATTTTGTTTTATATTTAGAAACAGGATCTTGATAACAACTGGCTGTTAAGAGGAATAAGTTGCTAAGTCTGTCTTTGAATCTACTATCTTCCTATCTCAGTCTCCCAAGAACTGGGATTATAGACATGTGCTACCACATGGGTCATTTAATGTTTTTTTGCAAAAGTTTTCACATTTTACACAAATAATATATACTGCAATCTTATTTATTTTATATTTAATACAATAATTAAATATAGTGTAGAATTTTAGTTGTTCATTTTGTAACATTGATTGAAAAGCAGTGATTCATAAGGACATGGAATGGTTGGTAATTTGCCAGTTTAACATACTTAGAAGAGTAAATACTTTTAAAATTATAGGTGTTTGGTGTTTATCTTCCTTTGCTATTAAGAAATATAAAATTAAGAAAGATATTTCTAATCTTTATTATTACCTTTTTTTTGGAACTGGGGATTGAACCCAAGGGTATTCTACCTCACCCCTAGTTTTTATTCTTTAATTTGAAACAGGGTCTCAATAAGTTGTGGAGTGCCTCACTAAGTAGCTGAGACTGGCCATGAACCTGTGATCCTCCTGTCCCAGCCTTCCAAGTACTGAGATTAGAAGCATGTGCCAGCACACCCAGTTTTATTATTACTCTTGCTAAAATTTTCAAAAGTACTTAATTAAGCATGACATACTTGATATTGTAAGAGGAATTGTGGTTGTTTATTTCTTCATCTTTCATGTTCTGTGTGCTAAGTTTTAAGTGCATTAATAATACTAATTATTTGGCACTACTAATAGCTACTATTCTTAATTATAGTCATTCATATACTCCTTTCTTTGGACAAACCCAATTCTTAATGGAGAGTCGTTTGTTCAACAGGATGTCGTCAACAGATCAATCAGAATATAGTTCACAGAAATAATGGGGAGAAGCTTCTCTGGTCAACAAAATTTATGGTGGCTTCATGATGGAACATACTACAAGTTCATATTAGCCATTGGGATGCTGCAAATTGATATAATGCATTTTGTTACCTATATGTGATTTTTATAGGCATTTCATACTATTCGTGAGAATAGTATGACCTTACTGAAGATTTTGTAATTCTCACTGATGAAGAAGCAAGTTGCCATTCATTTTACAATCATGAGGAACTGAATGTTATGAAAAATGTGGGAGGAGAAGATTAGGTATTCTACTTTTGGAAGCTTAAGTAATTTATTTCACAAAAGATTGTTTAATAGTATAAATTATTTGTAGGTCTTAAGAAAACATTAATAAAAAGACATATAAGGTATTATAGTCAACATTAACAGTATTACCAATTCAAAATTTCTGGAACAATGAATTCCAGTTAGTCTCAGGAGAAATTTTTAACTGAGTAAGTCACATATGGATGTGCTCTATGCTCTGACTCTGTCAACTTTTCGAGAGTAAAAGTTCAGAGGTAGACTAGGATAGAAAATCCAGCCTCTTGTGTAACAGTCAGGAAGTCTTTACCTGAATGTGTTCCTGAACTATGTAGGTTTTTTTTTATATGCTATCATTTTTATAAAAAAAAAAAAACTTGTCTAAAATGTAGAGTGAAAACAAGAGTATCAATTGATTTTGAATCCTGATGAAATGATACTGGTCAAGGGGAAGGTTAAGTTGTAGTTTTAGGAGACCATCTCAAAGTAACATAGTCAATATCATAGACTGTTGGTGTAGTTTGACATACCACATTCTGCCTAGTAGAGTACCATTACAATTTCTGAAATGCAGACATTTGACCAAGGACATATTGTGCATTAATCTCAGTTGAAAAATAAGTAATGAAAATTGGACGTATCTTTCAATGATTTTCAGGCAACTGACATATTGAGATAAATTCTTCAAATACTTATCTTTCAAGACTAAGGTAAACTGAGCATGGTGGCACATACTTTTAATCCCAGTCCTTGGGAGGCTCAGATAAGATGATCACAGGTTCAAGATCAGCCTAAGCAACTGAGTGAGAGTCGTAGCAATCTATTGAAACCCAGTTTCAAAATATTTTTTTAATGTTTAGGGTTATAGCCCATAAGTAGAATGCCCATGGATTCATCTACAGTACAAAAAAAAAGACCAAGTTAAATATGTTATAGAAATAACATGAAATGAGATTAATTTAGCTGTATTTTACAGGTAAAATTTTTACTAGGTAAAAAGAGTAAATTGCTACACTAAATTTTATTTAAATTCACTTGTCTTATCTCACTAAAAGTATGCTAATAATCTGTCACAACAGTCAGACCAAAGTCTCTCTGTATCAACTTTATGAAAAATGTGTATTCTGAAGTCAGTAAATTATGATGTAACTTAGTTTTACTACCCTTCCAATAATTATATATGCTTAACATATTCCCAACTATAATCGCTAATTATGTTAACCAATGCCCCAAATGTCTTTAAAACATTAATACACACATAATTTTCAAAATCATGTTATTTAATGGTAGGTATAATCTTAACCTAAAAATGTTCAGCTTGCAGAATATAAATTTCATGATGGCTTAGATTATGCCATGTTAAGAGTGATAAGAAATACTCTTCACATTTTGGTGTTTAACACTGAAAACATATATACCTCACTCACTCCAAGTCTGCTGTATATCTTGGAAACAATTGAGTGCAGTTATTATCCATATATAGACTCAGTATTACAGAAAGCTTCATCAGAATTGCACCTTTTCATCACAGTATGTTTTCCAACATTGCCAAAATAGAGAATGCGTGGGCTAAAGACAGGAGCATCATTAGCCGGGTATGGTGGTGCACGATTATAATCCCAGTACTTAGGAGGCTGAGATCAGAGGATTTGGGTTTGTGGCCAGCCTCAGCTACTTAATGAGGCTCTCATCAAGGTAGTGAGACCCTATTTCAATATAAAGAATAAAAAATAGGGCTGGAGGTGTAACTCAGAGGCAGAATGCCCCTGTATTCCATTCAAGTACCCAAAAAGAAAAAAAAAGAAAAGAAAAAGATTGGGGTATCAGACTTAAATATATTCACTTTAAGGATATATCTCATTTAACAACTTCAGGGATAACCTCAAGAAAGTAAGTTATGCTAGTATCTTCTGTGCCTGAAAGGAGAAGATTTGAAAATATTACTGAATTATGCTAATTTCTACCGTACTTAACATATATTACATAAACTCACAGAAATTACTTTGTCGAGAGAATCAGAAGGAAGGAATAAAGGAGGAGATCATATTAAATTATGTGGGTAGAGGCATGTGAATTATATTATGGGTAGTACTGATGAAGTCACTGACTTCAAACATACTCTACTAAGAATATTTAATGTTTAAAGAGTTAAGTAATTTGCATAAACTTACATACTTAATATACAGCCTGATATTTGGTCCAGTACTTTAAGATTTAATGTGATTTTGGTAAATCAGTATGACTAAATGTTCTTTTCTTTAAAAAAAAAAAAAAAGCACAGCCGGGCGTGGTGGCACACGCTTGTAATCCCAGCATTCCGGAGGCTGAGACCGGAGGATCTGGGTTCGCGGCCAGCCTCAGCTACCTAGTGAGTCACTTCGCAACTTAGTGAGACTCGGTTTCAAAAATAAAGAATAAAAAAAAAAAAGCACAAATTTAAATAAAGTCTATTCAACTTAGGAAAAAAAGTTTTAATTTAGGGGTTGTTGATAAACTATCATGTAGCTGCCATTTATTTAATAATTATTGCAATTATTTTAGAACTCTTATGTTTATATGGCTTATGATCTTCATGTTGACACTTTTTAATCTACAGAGGCATAGTGATTTTTAGATAGTGATCTCTAATCATTATGCTCACACTTTTCGTAGCATTCTCTATCCTTTAGTTCTTTTATAGTAGACTAACATTTCCAGAAACATTCAGACTAAATCACGTTTAGTTGCATTTTGTTTTTCTAGTATCAATAGATTAAGAAGATAAAATAGAATGTGATGTTGCCATAAATTCATGCAGGCATTGTATGTGAAAGATATGCCTCAGGAAACCATGAACATATAATATAAATCATGTTGCTGCTGAGGCTTATGATTCACTTTTCCAATTTGGAAAAGTGGGTTATTTTGATGACCCATCTTTCAGTATTCCTGATTCTAAAAAATTAAATTTAATGTAGAGAAAAATTTAAAGTTATAATTAGGGGAAAAGTCACTTGGTTATGTGTGAAATGTCAACCAACATATTGTGAATAGAAAAGTTATTCTCCTTTTTCTATTCATACACAAAATATAGCATATCATTTTGATGAATTGATATTTGCCTTCTTGTTGCTCTTCCAAATATGCATGAACATTCAAAATAAAATATACATGTTAATTTCACTATACTTAAGCAAAATTATAAAGACTTGGAATGTGTATTATTCTATGTATTCTACTTTAAAGATGTAAAAAATAAGACCCTAGAGGAGAATTTTTATCTTGAAGCAATTTTAAATTTTATAAAATACCTTTTCTGCATCTATTGAAAGGACTATGTGCGTTTTACATTTCATTTTCAATGTGGTGTATCATATTTATTGATTTGTTTATGTTAAAACATCCTTGAATTCCTGGGAAGAATATCACTTGATTATGGTCAATAATATTTTTAATATACCATTGAATTCACTTTGCTGTTATTTTCTTGAGGAATTTACATCTGTGTTCATTAAGGATATTGGCTGTTAACTTTATTATTGTTATGTCTTTGGTTTTGGTAGCCAGTTGATGCTGTCCTCATAGAATGTGTTTGGAAGAATTTCTTCCACTACAATTTTCAGAATAGTTTAAAAATAATTGGTATTGATTCCTCAAATGCTTAATAGAACTCAGCAACAAAATCATCTATATATCTATCTGGCACTGGGATTTTCTTTGATAAGAGACTTTTGCTAATAGTTCAATCACAGTATTCATTATTGGTTTGCTCAGGATTCAGTCTTGGTAAGTTGTATATGTCCAAGAACTTTTCCATTTCTTCTCTGTTATCAAAATAGTTACCATATAGATGTTCCTAATGCTCTGTAATGATTATTTGAATTTTTGTAGTATCAATTATTATGCTTCCCATTTTATGTATGATTTTGTTAATTTGGATTTTCTTGTTTTCCTCTGTAAGTGTGGCTAAGGGTTTGATCACTTTATTTTTTCAAAGCACCAACTATTTGTTTCATAAGATTTACATTGTTTTTAGTTTTTATTTCATTTATTCCTGGTATGATCATTTTTTAACAACTTTATTGGTTCAATATGATTATATATCATAGTGAGATTTAAAGTGATACACTTATATAAATATATAACATATATTTATATATATTATAATATATATAATATAATATCTCCTGGTGTGATTCCATTCTAACCCCATCTCATTGCACTCCCCTCTCCTCATGTTAGTGATACCTTCATAATTGCAATATTAATTGATCTGTTTCCATTCTCAAGCCTTATGTCCCCCAATTTCCTTCAAATATTCTACTCCTTATTATCACGAAGTTACTCTTCTTTCCAATTTTCTCTCTTTCATATATGAGAAAAAACACCTACTCTTTGACTTTATGAGACTTGTTGATTTTACTTAGCATAGTGTTCTCTAGTTCCATTTTCCTATAAATGATGTAATTTTATGCCTTTTTGTGGTTGAGTAAAACTCCACATTTTCTTTATCCATTTAACTGCTGACAGGCACCATGGTTGGTTACATAAGTTGGCTATTATTAATTGTGCTGCTATAAACATGAGTATGTATTTATAACTACAGGATTCTGAGTTCATTTCTTTTGGAAAGATACCAAGAAGGGTATAACTGGGTCATATATTGATTCCATTTCTAGTCTTTTAAGAAACCTACATATTAATTTCCATAGTGGTTATACCAATTTACTATCCCACCAACACTGTATAAAAGTTTCCTTCTTTCCCTGCACCCTTGCTAGCATTTATTGCTATTTTTATTCTTGAGAATTGCCATTCTAACTGAGATTATATGGTGTCTTTATGTAGTTTTGATATACATTGCCTTGATTAATAAAACATGCTATAATAAATTTGCTGGATTATTTCTCTTTTTCTACTAATCTTGGTTTTAGTTAGCTCTTGTTTTTCTGGTTCCATGAGATGTCATGATAAGCTCTTTATTTCAAACGTTTCTTGTTTTGTTGCCCACATTTTGGCCATAAACGTCCATCTAAGTGTGTGTTACGCTGTATCTCATAGATTTTCATATGCTGTGCCTCCATTTTTCTCTGTTTCAAGAGCTTAAAATTATTTTTATTCATTTTATTCTTGATCCATTGGTTGTTCAAGAGTAAGCTACTTAACTTCTGTGTAGTATTTGTATTGTTTTTAAGGTTTTCCTTGTATTGATTTTTTAGTTTCATTGCTTTTTAGTTGGAAAGGCTACTCAATATAATTTTATTTAAAATCCGTTTACAATTTTAAACAATTCTATTTACAATCTGCGATTTATTATATGATTTATCCTGCAAAATTTTGATGTGCTGATAAGGTTGTATATTCTGCAGCTGTTGGATAGAATGTTTTGCACATGTCTATTTGTACAATGAGACCCTGTTGTTTGTTTGTTTTTGTTTAGTTTTGTTTTCTGGTCTGCCTTGATCTGTTCATTGACAAAAATGGGGTACTAAAGAGTTCTACTATTATTGTACTGTAGTCTATTCAATTAAATTTGTTAGCATTGCTTTATATACTTGAGTCCCCCAATATTATTCACATATGTATTTAGAATCATTATTTACTGTTGTTGTGTTAACTTATGCAACACTAGATAATGACATTTCTTGTCCCCTTTTTGCTATTTTCGACTAACCTGCCTTTTATCTGAGGTAAATATGACCACTCCTGCTTTCCTTTGTATTCATTTGCATGGAATTTCCTATTTCATTCCTTTAATTTTAATATATGTATGTCCTTAGCATTTCTTATAGGCAACAGATAGCTACATATTGTATTTTCATCAAGTCACTCTAAATGTTTTAACTGGAGAATTTAACTCATTGGCATTAAGTTATTAATCAATAGCAAAGTCTTACTCCAATCGTTTCATAACATGTTTTCTTTCTATTTTATTTTATTTTATGTGGTATTGGGATTAACCTCAGAGGCATTTTACCTCTGAGCTACGTCCCAGGCCATTTCTATTTTTAAACAGGGTCTGACTAAGGTACTGAGTCCCTCACTAAAATGCTAAGGCTAGCTTCAAATCTATGATCTTCCTGTCTCAACTCAATGTATTGGGATTACAGGATTGTGTCACCATTCTTGGCTTATAACTTATTTTTGAGTTTTATCATCGCTTATTTCCCATTCCTATAGTTTTCCTTCATGGTTAAGTGATTTACTTTTATTGGTGTGTTTTGATTTCTTAGTTGTTATTTTTGGGTCATCTGTTATAGATTTTTGCTCTGTAGTTAACATGAAGCTTATAAAAAGCTTTGTATGATAAAAATCACTTTCAAATTACAGCATCTTAACATGATTATAAATAGAAGAAAAGACATAAAAATGAGAGAACATATAGTAATAAAACACTATATTTTCCTCCATACCTTTTCAATTTGAATTTTTATTTTCTATCTTATGTCATTTTATATTGCTTATCTCTTAACATATTAGCATAGATGTTATGATTTTACTTGTTTTATTTTTAAATCAGTGCTAAAGCTATGAATGATTCTCATACTATATTTGCAATTTGATAACATTCTGATATTGTCTGTATTAGTTGCTCTTAGTAGCAAGTTTTATACTTTTTGATATTTTCTTAGTTATCAATGTTCTGTTCAGTTTGAAAACTCTATCATGTCTTGTAGAAAAGGTCTGGTGAAGATATATTGTCTGGGAATGTCTTTATCTTTCATTCCTAAAGAATAGTTTCATTAGTTTGTAGTTTTTTTACACTTTGACATATAAAAATCTCAAGCAGTTTTTTTTTTCTTTTTGTGGTACTGGGGATTGAACCCCAGAGCATTCTACCTCAGCCCTATTTTTTATTCTTTATTTTGAAACAGGGCTCACTAAATTGTGGAGAGCCTCACTAAGTAGCTGAGGCCTGCTGCAAACCCAAATCCTCCGGTCTCAGACTCCCAAATACTGGAATTATAAGCATGCGCCACCATGCCCAGCTCACTCTCTTCTTAACTCTAATATTTTTCCAAGAATTTTGTTGTCAAATAAATTAATATCTCTATGTATTGCTTGTTCTTTTATCTTGTTGCCTTGAGAATGTTCTATCATCTATCTATCTGTCATCCATCTATCTATCTATATGTCTATCATCTATCATCTACTTTTATTGGTATATTATAGTCTCACATCATAATGTAGTTCAAAGTGATAGTGGCATACATACACACAGCACTTGATGATAGCTTGATTATAAATCTTGCAGTAGAGTTGGATGAGTTAAATCTAACTGTTGATTTTTGAGTTTTCTGTGCCTGGATAGTTATATCTTTTTTCTAGTTTGAGGAAATTTTCTATTATTATTTCATTGAATGTTTTTCTGCCCTTTTCCATTCCCAATTCCCTCTTTAGCAACAAAATTCAAATATTTGATCTTTAATACTGACCCAAAAGTTTCCATAAGTTTTAATTCCTCTTCATTCTTTTTTTCACTGATAATTATGTATTTTCAAATATCTTTTCTTCAAGATCACTAATTCTTTCTTCCATTTGATTTTTGTGATTGATGCCTAACCATTGCTTAATTTTATTTTTCAGCTCAAGAATTTATGTTCCAGCTTTTCTGAGTGTTCATTTTTGGTATGGTGTCACTGATTCAGCACTAGAGGGCAATTCAGGCCAGGATTGTCTCAACTCTATACTGGGTTTGTTGTTCAACATGAACCAAGGGAGTGCCTAAAAATAGGAGTCAGTTTTTTAATCCATTCATCTGGAATGGAATTTTTCTTAGCTATAAAAATAAAAAAAAGATTGTTATTTAAAGGAAAATGTATGGAAGTAGAGAATATTATGCTAAGGGAGATTAACCAGTCTCAGAAAGTGAAGGGTTTTATATTTTCTATCATATGTGAAAACTAGAGAGAAACTGAGAAACAAGAGAGACTTCATATACTGAGGAAAGTTACCAGTAGAATAGTAGAAGGGGTTCTGGGGAGGGAGAAAAGGTGGGAAGGGAAGAGACCTGATGAAGGATTCAGTTCAAACAATCTTATGAATGTTTGTTATGGGGAAAGGGAGGGAGCAGTGTGAGATCCTGCAGGAAACACATCAAATGATATATGTGTTTATTTTTCTTTCATTATGAAATTTTGATATATAATTAAAATAATTTTGATATATAATTAAAATGCACCAATAAAATTTATTAAAAAGATAAAAAATAAATAAAAATTATACTATGTCTCAACCTCCCTAAGGTAACAGTAACCAGACGCCTTATTCACAGTCACCAGTCTGATTGATTGATTGATTGATTGATTGATTTAGAAATCATATTTCCTTTTAATTGAGTACTTCATTCACACTGTTTCCTCTCTTGGCTGTTGCTCTGGCAACTGTTAGGTCAGAACCTCTGAAGAACATTTCATCTGTCTAAATAGAGCCAGTGTGACCTTGAGTCCCAAACCCAAGCTTTCATAACAGCTAAAACTAGCCTTTCTCTGTAAAGGGCCTGGGAATCAGACAGTCCAAATCACCACATGAATAATGAATTTTTTGTTGTTGAGAATATTCAGTGCATAATAACAAAGGGGCAAAATTCTGGACAATCTAAGAAAAGAAAATTCAAAATGGTAGCTGCATTCACTGATAGGTTTCTTAGGACATAATACCTACAAAACTCATTTTTTTCAGTGTATATTTACAGGGCTAAGACCCTTGATCACCAAAATAAGATATTTTGTACATTATAGTACACAGAATAATAGAGGGGAAGATACCTTCTTGTAGGGCCATTTAAAGACTTTTTGCAAAAGGTCAAATGTCACTCTGCCTGGAAGGACAGGAGCCCAGTACCTTGTGGCCTTCATTAACTTCACCTCCCCTATTCTTTAGTTGCAGTGGCCTCAGTGGGTGCCTTCTTATCTCTGCATTCTGTTTGTTTCTTCTTGTCCTCCTCATCATGGGAATAGAGGTCTGTGTATTTCTGCCTACAACCCTGCATGTTCCAGAACTGCTCTACACAGTCTGATCCCTTGATTTCCTCTGTACTGTAGTGAAAAAAGGAAAAGATTGACTAGGATTGTTTACCAGGGCCACTGGCCATTCCTGTAAGGCATAGGCAGTTCCAGTTAATGTCTTTTATTTGGTTGTCAGCTTGGCATTGTTGGCAGTTTCATGGTCTTCTTTGGTCACAAATATAATTCAATCCTTCTCTTCCTGCCAACAGTAGGTCATGACTGGGACTGAAGCTCCAACCTCACAGAAGCAGCAGTGGTGGTAGCAGCTACACCTTCACTCCCTGACTTCTCTCTCCTCCAGGCCTGCCAGATTCCAAGCCTTTCTGACTGAAGCCAGGCTCCTCCATATTTTATTTTTGTTGCTGATGTCATTGTTGTTTTGACAATGGAGGATGCTGTACAAGTTGGAAGAAGGGAAGAATCACTGTGAAGGAATCAGCCTAGGCTCTGAATCCTTGTGTTTGACCCCAAATGCCAAAAATAGGTAATACTCTAAGCTGCTTAACTTTATGTTAAGCTACAGAAGTGATTATCTTACAGTTTCTTGTGTGTATAATAAAGGCAATGCTAAGGCTAGTTGCTGGAGTCCTTCATCTGTGGTATTACAGTATTTCATCTACAGCATTAACTTAGCCCTTCTGGAGCTGATGCTTTTTTTGTACTGGGGACTGAACCCAGGGCATTGTACCTATAAGTTACAACCTTTTATTCTTTATTTTGAAATAGGATCTTAGTAACTTGTGGAGGGCCTCTCTAAGTAGTTGAGATTGGCCACCACAAACCTGTGATCCTCCTGTCTCAGCCTCCCAAGTACTAAGATTACAAGCATGTGCCACCATGCCCGGCTAGCTGATGCTTTTTTTTGCCCTTGTACTTCTTATGAAGCAGATCTAATCCTGCCTCATACATCATTCTGTCAAATCATCTTCAGATTCTGCATTTTAATATAAATTCTATATTTACCAGAACAATCTTCATTTGCTAGGAATTTTACTGCATTGTTATTTTGGTCATTTACAAGTTTGTTAGAGTTCTAGTTAGAAGATTTCATAGGTTTTAGTGATACCTAGTTTCTCTGGATATGTACATATATAATGTTAGAGCAGAAATTTCTATACCTCTATAAGTATAACATGTCTGTTTAAATTTTTCAGACCAAACTGGGCATGGTGGTGCTTGTCTGTAATTACAGCAACTTAGTAGGCTGAAGTAGAAGGATCTCAAGTTCCACGTTAGCCTTGTAAACTTAGGGGACTCTCTCTCAAAATAAAAAATAAAATGGACTTGAAATGTAGATCATTTGTAGAGCTCCTTGGGCACACACACACACACACACACACACAATGATCTCTAACCTGATATTCATGAACTAGTGAACTGAAAATATATTGCATTTACATAAAATATTTAAATGACAATTGAATATAATATCCTGCATTTTTCAGCTAAATACTCATCAAGATAAAAGGGAATTTAGGAACTATATGGTAAAGAATTACTGTTTGCAACTTTTACACAACTTTTACACATCATTGACCATCTTGTAATTAAGGAATTCAACTGTGATTTAAAATTGTTTGTGTATTGTAAGATATTGAGAATATCTCAGATCATTCAGGAGAAATTTGAGAAAAGATAGTAGAAAAGACAATACACAATACTGTAATTAAATCAATAGCACCTATGGAGTCTTTAAAATCCTTATTATCCCTTCAAAATAAAACTAAATGAAGATGAGGCAAAAGTTAATATTGAATTCATAATTAATAAGAGAAAGGATAATATAATTGTTTCTCAGTAAGGTTTTTACAATAAAGAAAGCAAAACAATACCAGAGAAAATGCTGCACCGTAGAAAATAATTTGCTGTTTCAAGATTCATTTCAGCTTCATAATAGATTTTGTTTCCCTGATTTTGCAGCAATGCACTTATTTCATGCCCAATTTAGAACAAAGCCAAACACAGAACCTTTAAAGTAATGTTAAGACAAAGTTACTTTTTATCTTTTGAGGAAAGTCAACCTGACTGTTAGGTAAACCTAGAGGATCCTAATGCAATGCTGAAAAAAATATGAAGAATTTTTCTGTCCTACTGAAAACAATATTATTTTACCAGCCTATACAGCTACAGTCTATCTGGCTATTAAAGATCTATTTTACTTGACTAAATTCCTAATACTAAGGTTGGTCACACTCTCTTTTTTATGTTTATTAATAAATTCTCCAAAATGGAAAGAGAACAATAGAACACCTTAAGCATGTTGGCAATAGGAAGCAAACCTTACCTCCCTTATTGGTGTGCTCCACAACTAGTATTTAAAGAAGAAAAAAAAATTCACCCATTAACTAATCAACCAAGTTGCCAAAGATTAAATATGTGAGTGGTATTTAAAAATGTATATTGGTACAGAAAATATTATTTTCTTGAGCCTAGGAATGTCTAGCTGTGATAAAGAGAATGTGATATCTTGTTTAATCTGAGGGTCTTGGTTTAATTATCAGTGTCACACACAAACTTATTTAATGGTAAAGAAGCACAAAGCCTCTAAGAGGTATCTTAAGACTCCTAGCTGGCTAAAAAAGTATTTTTATAAAATCCTAACTATCTATACAAATACCACTCCCCCCCCACACTATACTACACTAATTTTTAGTGTAGTATAGTATTGTGTGTGTGTGTGTGTGTGTGTGTGTGTGTGTGTGTGTTTGGTACTGAGGAATGAACACAGGGGTTTTCTATCTCTGAACTCAGCACTCAACCCTATTTTTTTTTAAAATTTGAAGTCATTTCTTGCTAATTATGACATGCTGATCTCCAACCTGTGATTCTCCTGTCTCAGTCTTCTAAGTTTTGGGATTGCAGGGGTGCACCAACAAGCCCGGTGTTGTTTCCTTTTCAGCAGATTAATTTTGAGGTAGTTTTGAGGTCATACATCTCAGGGATGGAAATAGTTCCTAGGAATGAAAAAGGAAACAGAGTGAAACAATTATACCCATCTATTTTTAGAATGCACATTTAGTAAGTTTATCTGAAGCAGATTATATCTGTATTTATATATCTCTTTATATTTTAATGTTATTGGTTACTTTTGCCTAGTTTTCAAAATTAATACTGGTTCATTTTACATATACAACATATTAGATATATTTATACACTAAAGTTACAAAACTACCCATGGCAAACCGTAGGCTGAAATTGTTCTTGAATAATAATGAAAGTGGATTTCTCTTACATAAATGTGAGATGTTTGAGAGTTGGGTATATACTATAAAAATCCTAAAACTCACAAAGTTTAACCTTAAACTAAAAAAGAAAGTTTAGATGTATGCAACTTTTAAATTTTTCCTTCATGAGAATGGTCAATATAATGCATTCCATACCTTAAAAATAAATATTATAACAGAACAACAAAGAAAATCAAGCCTCTGTCAATGTTTACCACCGAAGACTTAGAGCACCTTTAACCATTTCTTAGTTAAATAACAGTTGTTTTTTTATTTAAAATAAAACACTGTATTTTAAACACACAGTGTTGTGCATATACTTTCTCTCATATACTAGATGAGGATTTGATGAAATTTTACTCTGCTTCCATCTTCCTTTAGTACCTTCTTTAATTCAAATACTTACATCAATACTTTTCATATCTATATTATATCTCAGTGCATCCATATATATCATAACTAAAGACCTATTTTATATGTAGCCTAGTCTGTTTTTCTCTCTTTTTTAGCTTCACATTCCCTCACAAAGTTTCTTCATTGTCTTTCAACTTTCTTTCATTGTCTTCCCTTTCTTCATTGTCTCCCTTTCTTCATTGTCTTCAACTTTCCAGACTCTCACACTTGTGTTTATAATATTACTTTGTCAGTGTTGTAAATGTTATAAAATATTTCATCATTATTTTTCCAGTTGATCATAAAAGTTGACTAAATATAGTTTACTACAGAGATGAGCACTTTGTCAGGGTTGCTTTGTCTTCCCCTATTGATCAATGTCATTATTTCTGCCA
This sequence comes from Graphiurus murinus, assembly GCA_004027655.1. Taxonomy (NCBI): domain Eukaryota; kingdom Metazoa; phylum Chordata; class Mammalia; order Rodentia; family Gliridae; genus Graphiurus; species Graphiurus murinus. Next base: position 21,697 of record PVLC010002242.1, on the reverse strand, counting down.
CTCACTGAAGAATATTCCTAGGAAGAATTTTGGGTTCTTTATCAATTGTTTTTCTCATTTTTAAAGTAAGATTCACAGTAGACTTTTTAAAAAATCACAATAGACAACTGATAAATGAGTAGCACAATCAAAGTGCTAGGTAAAAAAAAAATCAAATTATTTACTTGAGTATAATATTATTCAAGAGTAAGAATGAAATAAATAAATTTCCAGTCAATTATCTCTGAAGAAATCTGTTTTCTCAGAGATCTCATCCTTATTATGGATTACATTCATTATTCTCATTTCCTTGAGGCCTAACTCATGGCTCTTATTATCTGTTTTCTTAAGCTCAAGTCTACCTCAGAGTAACTGTGCAGTTTGGGAGGACATTACACCCTTTCTTAGGATTGATGATCTGTTTTCATTTTTCTGTATGATTCTCTAGTGTACTAATGTCTCACTCTGTAGTATGAGAGAGACTGGGGGTGCAGCTCTGTGATAGAGTGCCTACATAAGAGAAGAGTTGTGGAATGTCAACTACCCAGAGAAATCCAGTGCTTTACTTCTAATCTTATTGTATAAAAGCAACTAACAGAAAGCACAAAAAAAAAAATGACATTTGTGAAACAAGTTCAAATGGTATAAAATGTATGAAAACATGAAACAAAGATTTCATACAAAAAAAGTCTTCCATAACTGTAGCTGTGGCCTTTTAACTTGGTTATAACATTTATTTAGTATTAGAATTACAACTTGATCACTCTGGGCAATGAACTTCCCTAGCAATGTCTATGCATCATTTCTGTTTAGTTAACATCTCATGAAGAGAAACTGAGCCAGTGCAGAAAGAATTATGCCTTATAAAAGATACAATTGTGTGTATAGGATCCTCTTTTCCCTTTTCCAATGTCACAAACTTTTCCCTGACCAAAAATTAATCTTTAAAATATATTAGCTATTTTAAGAAATGTGATTATAAAATTTTAGGCTCTACCAAAATGAAAGTGTACCTTACATTTATATAATGCATACTAATTTGCATGCATAAAATCGCATTTATTATCTTCTATAGCTAACCTGACATTGATGAGCACAAGTGTTCATTGAAAAATTGGGCTGAGGGATGGTAATTAAAAACCAGCAATCTTTCTCATTTATAGTCTTAACCTTCCATGAAGGTCTCATCTTAATTTGTACCCACAGTCCAAGGGAAAAAGAGTGTGTGGGCAATATATCTGCTTCCCACTAACACTGGCCTGCCTGGAGGAATACATATCACTTTTATAAACATTACAAGTGTTTCTCTGCTTAGATCTAGTTAGATGGACCCAACAGATTGCAATATAAAAATAAAATATAGTTTAGTGTTCAGGAAGAAGTTCTTGGTGAACTGCTAGGAATGGCTGTCACAGAAAGTTCCTATGCTGTCCCATGTTTGGCAGCTGAGCTGAAGATGACTAGTTTAGGCTATATATGCCCACATGCTCACACTTGTTTTTGTTCCTGTATTCGGTCTTAGCAAAAAAAAAAAAAAATCTTATTTTAAATTCTGAGTATGCAGCTTTGTTTTGCACAACATCTGTTGTATGATTTTTCCTGAATACAAAATTTAAAAGACACTATAGTGAAAATTCTTGTATTCTCATCAAGCAGATTCTAAAAATGAAATAAATAAAGGATAAATGTTCAAATATACCCTTATTATGTATATATTTCTCTGCAGTCACACTTTATAGAATTATCAATATAATAATTATCTTGCATTTCAATAAATATTTAAGTAGTGGGAGAAAGCAGAATACAGTTCTTTTTATGGTCCTCCTTAAACTGAGATATGCATATTAGACATAAATGAATGTGCATTTCAGTAAATGTATTTATTTCAAGGATGAAAGCAAGATAGAGTTCTTTTATGGTCCTCCTTAAACTAAGATATGAACAGCAATAGAGTATTTAGAAAAATAAAGAGATGGCCATTTTTTCAGGTAATTATTTTCAAGAATCAGCATATTTCACATATATATGGTATGAAGTGATTTTTAGGAGGTATGTGCAGACAAAGATCTTGATTATGTCTTTTCTTTACTGCCAGATAATAGGAAGCCTTCAGATTTTAGTCATCCTTTCACAGAACTGGAGCTCCTTCACAATATTCAGACAAACAAATGAATGACTTTCTTTTTTTTCAGTACTAGGGATTGAACTCAGGGGTATTCTACCTCCGAGCTATACCCCGAACCCCATTTTTATACTTTATTTTGAAACATGGTCTCCCTAAGTTGTGGACTGCCTCACTAGGTAGCTGAGGCTTGCCGCAAACCTGGATCCTCCGGTCTCAGCCTCCCAAATGCTGGGATTACAAGCGTGCGCCACCACGTCTGGCTCATGAATGACTTTCTTTACAAAAATATCTTCTCTCTCTCTACAGGAGCTGATAAAATGTACTATTAATTTCCAAATTAATTTCACTGTTCTTATGAAAGGGGCTATATAACTAAAACTTTTGCAAGTTTTGTTGCATTATTTTTGCCTAGAATTAAGATCAATATAATTAAAAATATTTCTCCTTTTTTCTTTGCTCTAAATATGTCTATTTCAAAAGTCCTGTTTTCTGTGCATGCTGAAATACAAAGCAATGCTTTGCACATATTGCACAAAAATAGATCTGTCCCAAGGGTTGCCATAGACTGCCAGTGACTTCTGTGACTTAGCTGAGGGATGGGAGTAAAAAAGAGCCAGGCCCGTCAGTCTCTCTTAGGCATCAAAACAAATAAATATGAGAAAAATGTTTCAATCAGCAGCAAAAATTGAAGTGTGTGCATCTTATAGAAAGTATAGAGACTTTTAAAAAAGCTACACCACCACATAGAAATAAAAACTATGACTATACAAAAACTTAGGACATATTGAAATTAGTCAATGTGTAGCAAAAGAAGTATGAAACAAATATACAGATAAAATTTAAATTGATATGTAAAGAATGGATGCCTGATCCTGCAAACTAGAAAAGAAGTGTTATTAAGAGTCCATTTTATCCTGAGAACAAGCTATGAATACAATTTTTTTCCTCCCTCCCACATGGACAGCAATCCTCATAACTGCCAGCAGTTCTTCCGGTTTTCTAAACAGTCTCATGGGCTCAAATTCACCTGGATGCTTTTTTTGACCCATACTCTAGGAAATGCTGTGGCCAGTAAAAACTACCAGTCTTTATATTTTTGTTGTCTGCATTCATTATACATGATGGGATTTTTCTGGTTGCATATCCTCTTTCACACTCATAGTCCTTTCTACAGTAATCCATCTCCTTCCTGTCACCCAAACTTCCTCTCATCTACACATACATAATTCCACTGTACACGCTGCAACTTCTGTTCCTTAGAAAAGAGGCTCTCATTACTAACTCCTTCATCTCCCTGATTTAACATACTGTTATACTACTTATATAACAGACTATTATCATTTCATAATAATTTTATAAAGCTTATTATCATCTGCTTGAGAAGTCAAGATAATAATTGAAAAATATAATAAAATATATAATACCAATGATGTTTTAGATCACTCTTTGCTCACATTTTTCAGATTTTTGATGGTTCTCTCCTTGAGTCTTGATCCTGAAATGTCAATTGAAATAAAAAAAAAATTTGAGATATAATTATTAAATGATAATACTACAAATTTGATACTTTGAAAGATATCTTTAAATTTTTAATTCCACCTTAATATTGCAAATATTTTTGTTTTAATAAATAAGTTGGCACTTAAGTAGTGTTTGATAAGTCTATGTAGCATAAGATAATGACTAAATATTGGTTTTGCCTGTCAACGTTAATTCTGAATACAACATTGTTGACAAAAGGTTCAAGTGTCAAATAAATTGATGAACATCCTCGTATTAATAAACTGCACTTTAACTCCAGTAGTAAATAACCAATTAATTCACAAAATATTTGTTAAAAAATATAGGGACTAAATTTTGATACTATCCACAAGAAAAAGTGAAGAGAAACTTTGACACATTTTTATTATTTTTATTATCTCTTTTCACTATTCTAGTTTATCTAATTGACCGATCTATTAATCTTTCTAGCTATTAATGTAAATTGTCTATCATTATCACCTGCGAAGTCTTTAATATGTTCAGAAAAGATAAAATAAGCATATAACTAAGGGTGGTATAAGTATCTTGTGGCCAGATATTAAATGAATAGCTGCCAGCTGTGGTGACTACACACACAGGGGATAATATATCATCCCCTATTTAACACTAAATTACACATTCAACTCCCTTGACCCAACCCATGCCTATTTTGACTGATATAATTATAGGTCATTCAAATAGTTATCAGCAATCCCTCTTGTCCATTTTTATTGAGACATCTTGTAATAGGGATGTTCATTTTTACTTTGACATATTTTCCTCCATCGGGAAGATTTTTTTCCTTTATTGTAATGCAAACATTCTAATATGGTAATGATTTTCTTGATTTAGATTTTCCTATTTAAGATTTTTCTTTTCATTGGTCTGAGTTATTCTATCTTCCCTTTTACTAAAAGTAACATTTCCATAGATTCGCTGGTTTTACTGTCCTGATATACATGCATTTTTAAGCCACGTAATTTATCAACAAATTATAAAATTCTATTTTAAAAATTTAGTGATTCAGCATTTTCAGTTAATAATATATTCAATTTCTGCAAAGCTGCTATACTTTGATAAGAAAATCCATGTTATAAGACTCTCTACAATCATTATACACATGCAAACTGACATTCCTTGCATGATTGATACCTTAAAATTTATGCATCAACTGTGCAAAAGTATCAAGACACATTGAAGCACTAGATCTATTACTGTCTTTTCTCACTTATCCATAAGTACTGAATTTGGGTCTGCTCAGATATAGGAAAAATTCTATTTTTCTATTGTATATTATCTATAAATTACATTCTCATGGAATCAGATTTATAAGGGTTCTATAATATTGGAATAAAGTATTTTTAATAAATTATAACTTAATAAGAACATGACTACATTAATAAATGAAAAATTGTCCACATTTCCTTCTCTCTCTCTCTCTCTCTCTCTCTCTCTCTCTCTCTCTCTCTCTCTCTCTCTCTCCTCTCTTTCTCTCTTTCTCCCTGCTTTCTGAATGTCGTGAGGTAAATAGTCTTCTCTGCCACATACTTCCACTATAGTGCTCTGTTTCACCTTAGACTCAAAGCAATGAAGCTAATGGACTGAACTTCTGAAACCGTACGTCAAAATAAGTGTTTTTGGAGATAGAATGCTCTTGAGTTCAATTCCCATTACCAGAAAAAAAAGAAATAATCTAGAATATAGGTATTTATTAGTGGATTAATGGACAAGGACATGGCATGTTTATGTGCACATATGCATATATGTGTATAAATATATATGCATATATATACATATGTACCTATTTTAAGGATAAATTATATATATGTATGATTTAGCCTTAAAAATAGAGACTATTATGTCAATTCCTACAACATGGATGAACTTGGAGAATATTATTAAGCTAAATGTAATAATTCAGACACAGAAAGCAAAGCTATTTCACAATTTCACTTATATGTAGAATACTTTTTTAAAATTCCAAATATACAGAAATAGAGAATAAAGTAATTGTTTCTGGAGTTGGAGTGGTCCCAATGATAAACTGTAGCAGATATATAAAATGAACAAATACAAAGGCCTAATGTGCAACATGGTGTGTGTAGTGAATAACAATGTACTGTATTTAGAATTTTGGCTAAATGAGCAGATTTCAGCTGCTTTTGCCACAAGAACAAAAAATAGGGAACTATATGGGAAGACAGATACATTACTGTGTCTTATTAATCATGTATATATTCATGTGTGTGTATGTCATCATGCCATGTTTTATTTTTATACTTTTATTGGTGTATTGTAATCATACATCACAATGAGGTTCAGAGTGATGGAATCACACAGGCACAGCAGTTGGTGTGTTTCCCTCTGGATCCCATTTTGCTCCTTCCTTTTCTCCACACATGTTCATGAGATTGGTTTGATAATTTTGTATACGTATGCAGCATTATTTGAACTTTTTTTTTCATTGAGTTTTCTTCATCCCTCCACTACCTTCCATTCCCCTTTCACTATTTTACCAGAAACCCTCCTCATTTATCTAAATCTATTTTTCCCCTCAATTTATCTTTAGTTTCCATATATGATAGAAAACATAAATTGGTTTTACTTTCTGACACTGGCTGATCTCACTTAGCATAATGTTATCTAGTTTTATCCATTTTCCTGCAAATGGCATAATTTTATTTTTCTTTATAGTTGAGTAAAATTTCATTGTAGGAATATATTACAATTTTGTGATCCACTCATCTGTTGATGAACATCTAGGCTGTTTTCATAATTTAGTTATTATGAATTGTGCTGTCACAAACATGGATAGGCATCTTTCACTGTAATAGTCTGACTTTGATTCTTTAGAATCAAAGTGTGTGTATATGTGTATATATGTGTATATATGTATATATGTGTCATATGAAAGTTCCATTTCCAATCACCTGAGGAACTTCCACACTGATTCCACACTGGCTGTACTATTTTCAGTCACAACAGTATGTGAGCATTCCTATTTTTCTACATCCTCACCAGAATTCATTATTGTATGTATAATTTTTTTTATTGGTGCATTGTAAACATACATCTTGATAAACTCCATGGTGATAGAGGCACACATGCACACAGCACTCACTGAGCACTCCCCCGGTTTCCATTTCACTTCCTCTCCTTCCTCAGCTTCTGTACGCAGTACAGTTATTGGCTTTGGTAAGTTTGTGTACATACATCACATCCACTGATGTGTTTTTCACTTCATGTCTTCCTCCTCCATCTCCCTCAGTTAGATCTCCTTTCACTTACCTATGGTTTCACCTTTGTCTGCGGTCCCTCCTGTGTCTCAATTTCTCCATAGCTTCTGAATATAAGGGAGAACATTGATCTTTCACTTTTTGTGACTGACTAATCTCACTTAGCATAATAATCTCCAGTTCCATTCATTTCCCTGCAAATGATATAATTTCATTCTTTATGGCAGAGAAGAATTCCATTGTGTATATATCCTATAATTTAGTAATCCATTCATCTGTTGATGGACATCTCAGTTAGTTCCACAGTTTGGCAATTATGAATGGTGCAGCTATAAACATACTTAAATATGCATTACTATGATAATTTGGATTCAATTATTTTGAGTAGGCACCCAGAAGTGATACAGTGATATGAATCATATTGTAGGCTCATTCCCAGTCTTCTGAAAACCCAACAAACTGTTTTCCAAAGTGATTGCACTAATTTGCAATCTTGTCAACAATGTACCAAAGTTCCTACTTTTCCATATTCAGCATTTATCATTGTTTGTGTTTTTAGTGATTACCATTCTAATTAGGGTTAGGTAAAATCTGCGTGTAATTTTGATTTGCATCTCTTTGATTACTAACAATGTTGAACTTTTTTCCATATATTTATTTGCCATTTGTATTTCTTTTGTGAAGTGTCTATTTACTTCACTTGCCCATTTTTTATTGGGTTATGTGTTTTGTTTTGTTTTGGTTTTGTATGAGTTTTGTAAGTTCTTTGTATATTCTAGATATTAGTACTCTATCAGAGACGTTGCTGGCAAACATCTTGCCCATTCGGTTGGCACTTTCTTAAGGTTCTTGATAGTTTCCCTGGTTGCAAAGAAGCTCTTCGGTTTAATGCAGTCCCACCTATTAATACTTGTTTAATTTATTGTACCTTTGGAATTCTTGCTGAGGAAGTTTTTAATCCATGTATATATGTTAGAGTGTTGGTCCTATGCCCTCTTCAAGTAGCTTCAAGGTCTCTGGTCTGATTTCCAGGTCTTTGATGCATCTTGAATTGACTCTTCTGCAGGGTGAGAGAGTGGAATTTATTGTCATTTTTCTGCATATGAATAACCAGTTTTGCCAACACCATTTGTTAAAGAGGCTATCTTTTGTCCAGTGTATATTTTTGGCTCCTTTGTTAAAAATCAATTGACTGTAAGCACGTGGGTCAGTTTCTGAGTCTTCTATTCTGCTCCATTGGTCTATATGTCTGTTTTTGTGCCAATACCATGCTGTTTTTATTACTGTGGCTTTGTAGTAGAGTTTGAAGTCAGGTATTGTGATACCTCCAGCCTGGTTCTTGTTGCTAAGAACTACTTTGGCTATCCTGGGCTTTTTGTTGTTCCAAATGAATTTAAGGACTGATTTTTCTATGTCTGTGAGGAATGACCTTGGTCATTTCATGGGTATTGCATTGAATCTGTAGATCACTTTTGGGAGGATGGCCATTTTGTGATATTTATTCTGCCTATTCAAGAGCATGGAAGATCTTTCTATATCCTAAGGTCTTTATCAATTTCTTTTTTCAGCTTTTTATAGTTTTCCTATAGAGGTCTTTTACCTCTTTGGTTAGGTTTAGTGTAAGCTTTTGTACTTTTTGTTAAATATCAATAGGCTGTAAATGAGTGGATTTATTTCTGAGTCCTCTATTCTGCTTCACTGGCATATGTGTCTATTTTTGTGTCAATACCAAGCTGAACTTTACTACTATGGCTCTATAGTATAGTTTGATATCAGGTATTGTGATGCCACCCACATGAATCTTATGCTGAGAACTATTTTGGATATTCTAGGTCTTCTGTTGTTCTAAATAAATTTTAGGACTGATTTTTCTACGTCTTTGAAGAATGATCATAGTATTTTAATAGAGATTTAATTGAATCTGTAGATCACTTTTGGAAGGATGGCCATTTTATATTTATTTTGTCTATTCAAAATAAAGTTAAGGCCCAATTATTTATATAGGTTCTTGATCTGTAGATTTCCTAATTGCTAGTGATATTGAAAAATAAATGAAAATAATTGTCCAACATATATTTTATACCTTAAATATACAAAACAATTCATTTTTAAAAAGTTGATATGGCCATGGAAAATAATGAATAAAACTGATATTTTTCCCAAAAGTAAGAATTAAAATAGGTGTATTTATTACTTAGGCTTTGTCACAAATTATGATAAGCTTAAGGGGCTTACCAAGGTACTCACTTATACTCTCACAGTTACTGCTAGTCAGGAATCTGGGGACAGTTTAGTTTGGTCCTTGGCTTTAGAGTCTCTAAGTGACACTATAGTGAATGCATCTACTATGCCTTGATTTTCATCTGAAGGCTAAATAGTGGCTGAATATAATTCCAATCTCATTTACCTAGCTATTGCTAGGGTTCACTTGCTTTGGGGCTATTGTCTGAGGATCATTCTTGGTCTCTCACCACATGGGCCTTAGCAATATAACAATTTGCTTTATCAAATTCAACAGAGGAAAGAGTGAATAAGGTAATCTATTAGATAGAAGATCAAAAGTTCTTGTACCTCAATCACAGAATTGGCAATTGTTATATTTCCTTATTTAAAAGGAAGTCACAAGAAGTACCTGCACTCAAGGGAGGGAATTACTCAAGGACATGTGCACCAGGTGGATGAGATATTGAAAACCATTTTAAAATTGTCCCATAGAGTATTAATTGCAAGAGAATTTTCTTGTGGTTAAAAATAAAGCATCATGTTATTTAGAGTATAAGATATGTGTGTGTGTGTGTGTGTGTGTCTAAATGATAATGTGCAGATTTGATCTATTTTAATATTTGAAGTTTTTAAAGAACATCATGTTTGTTTCAGGATATTTGTTTTCTTATAAGTTCTTTTTTTATAATTTGATTACAAAAAGCCCATTCTATATATATATTGGATTTTGTTACAGTCAAGAAGAATGAATCTTAAAGATGCCAAAAACATAAATGAGATTATACATATGTTTTTTTTAAAAAGCCCTAACTCAATATTGCCAACTCCTACACCATGTAACAAGAACAATTATTTAAAGTATAACACCAACATAATTCTGATTCATTGTTGACCTAAAGTAGATTAAAGTGATAAAAAGAGCAATAAGACAAACAGCAAAATTGTGAGTTTGGACAGAAGTTAATACTGAGCATCTTCTCAAGAAAATATGTATTGTCAGTAAACCACATCATCAAATTTTGTTGGGTTTCTTAGACTTTAAGGTACAACTGCCAAAGCAATACAGATTTTGATCTTATGTACTTTTCTGTGTCATGTATATTAACAGACATTTATATTTCAGTATGGATATATGTGGTATCTAAAATATAATCAATTTTGTATAAATTAATTATTTAATAATTTATATACTCAGTTTTTAAAGTAAATAAATGTTTAAAATATTGAGAAATTATTAACAATTATTTAATTGTTTATTAAAATATTACAATTATTAAAATTATTATTAATTATTTAATTATTTATTAAAACATACAGTCAGCTATTACAATTGCAACAGAATATCACTTCATTAAATTTTTAGTACAAGAATGATAAAGGACATCATAGATAGAAAGGTTTGCAATTTTGCTTTTGGGGGGACTGGGATTGATCTTTGAGGCATTCTACCTCCAACCATATTTTTTATTCTTTATTTTGAAACAGAGTGTTACTAACTTGTGGAGACCCTCACTAAGTAGCTGAGGCTGACTGGGAACCTGCAATCCTGTCTCAGCCTCAAAAATTCTAAGATTACAAGTATGTGTCACCATGCCTGCCAAGATTTGCAAATTTAATTAAAATGTTAATTTATTGTAAAACAAAGATGACAATCATATCATAAAGTATAATTGAAAAAGTTCATTACCTTGTACTTTAATGTGCTCTTTTCATTTAAAAATGTATGTTGTATATTTGGCATTTGAAGAATAAATGAATATCATTTTATTTGGGTAGATGACAATATGATAAGAATTATTATAAACCAAATATATTGAGTAATTAAATTTAAATCATTATTTTCTTTCTACATATGTGTGATTCACTATGCTTAATTTTTTTGTATAGTAGTGTGTGTGTGTGTGTGTGTGTGTGTGTAATATTAGAGGTTAATAAAATGACAAATTTAATATATTAGGATTTTCTTTACATTATTGAAGCATCTTTAAATCCTTAGATATAAAGACATTGTTTCATCTTCTTATTAAATTTCTTATTATGTAAATAATTTGTTTATTACAGAAAGCTTTCTATTATTATATAATAAATGAAGCCAAATATGACTGTGATTGGTATTTTAACTCTGAGATGGATGAAGGAATAATGGTAATAATATTTTCTTGAGAATAATAAGAATTACTTTGGCCATATTATTTAGAAAATAAATCACCAAATTTCTTAGGGCTATTTTCTTCACATGTGTAAATTAAAAAGTGGGATGAATGTCCACTATGATCCATTGTATGTATGGATTTTTTCTTGTAAAAACAACTCAGAGAGTTCTAAGAAACCACAGAAATTACATATAATTTTTTACTGATATTGTAATTCAATAGTGAGTCTAAAGCATTGAATTTTTCTGTCCATATATATAAAACTCTTATAAGAGAATAAATTTGAGGCCAGTGGCACACAATGACTTGACTTCAGAAATTTTCAGAACAGTTTTGAGATGCAAAAGAATTTAACACTAGTGTATGCAGCAGAAAACTTTCACTTTGAAAGAAATACAATGATGATGATAATGGTGATGATGGCGAAAACTATTTAAAAGGTTATACAATTGTTGCCAATTTTTTCAAAAATATTTGCCATTTGTATTGATTTTCACATATTATGTTAAACAAATTATAAATGAGAATCTTCATAAAGTGTTTACATATTTAAAGAGTAGCCTATTCCTTGAATTTTTTAAAGACATAATTTGCTGAGAAAAAAATCTAAAACTCTTCATCATGAAAATGATTGGTCAGTCTCTTGGAGAATAATTAATAATGAAAACATTTAAAAAAGGTATACACTATAAAGTTAAGTCAGAAAGAATTTCATTCACCGTATTTCTAACTAGCATTATTCTGACATTCATTGTACTTTGCTTCTACAGTGAAGTTGAAAATACTTGGTGTGAATTATGGCTTGAGTACCACTTTCTTTTAAAAAAGTATACAACTGAGCTCCAAGCTAAATTTGAAACATTCTATACTCAAAAGTATAACAACTACTTTAAAGTTAATTTTGGAGTAATTACAAATTTTGAGAGGAGTTGCAAAAATAGTAAAAAGGAACAATACACAAACCATTTTATAGAAAATTGCATGCATGATGATGTCTTAAATCTAAATGTTTCAGGGAGTTTTGTTCCCAAAAAAGGATACTCCCTTAATAGTTTCAAATTATTAAATTCTCAAATTTAACATTGATAACAATTTTCTAATTTAATATTCAAATTTCATCAATCCGCTCAATACTGAATAGTTAAATTTATGAGGAAAGTAGGTTAAAATTTTGTACTGCTTTATCTAATTGTCTAAACAGGAATCTCTTCTTTATACCTTTGAAACACATTATTTTCTAGTTGCCATTTACCTTAAAATATGATCATTGCCGGGCGTGGTGGCGCACGCTTGTAATCCCAGCATTCGGGAGGCTGAGACCGGAGGATCCGGGTTCGCGGCCAGCCTCAGCTACCTAGTGAGGCACTCCGCAACTTAGTGAGACTCGGTTTCAAAATAAAGAATAAAATATAGGGCTGGGGGTATAGCTCGGAGGTAGAATGCCCCCGAGTTCAATCCCCAGTAC
>PVLC010002241.1:14956-119166 GCA_004027655.1 Graphiurus murinus | reverse complement strand
TGACATAAAGCAGAGAGGTGAGGTGGGTTAGGAAATAGACTCCATGGGACACAAGTGAATCGTGAGGAGATTGAGATATTCTCCACCATGACTGTTGCAGCATTGCACCACCATAGGTATATATCAAAACCCAAATTTGCACACATAGAACTCATGAGTTTCGTCCTAGGTAAATTGCAGTTCAATTGAAAGTAAAATGATTTTTTAAAGAAGTCTGCTGTGGTGGTCCATGTCTATGATCCCAGTACTTGGGAGGCTGAGACAAGAGGATTGCAGGTTCGAAGTCAGTGCGCAATAATTTAGCAGCACCCCGTTTCAAAATAAAAATGTAAAATAGGGATAGGAGTTATCTCAGAGGTAGAATGCCCCTGGATTCAATCCTCAGTAACACACAAAACACATACACACCACACACACACACACACACACACACACACACACACACACACAAGATTCTTATAATAAAGTGGGCACAAAGGCACACACCTGTAATTCCAGTACTTGGGAGGGTGAGACAGGAGGATCACAGTTTAAAGTCAGCATTCACAACTTAATGAGACTTTTCCTTAAAATAAAATAAAGGATTGAGGGGAACTCAGTGATAGAATGTTCCAGGGTTCAATTCCTAGTACCACACATACATATGCATGTAAAAAGATGTTTAGAATAGATGAACTTGATTTTTTTAAAAAAATGACAGAAGAAACAGACTGAATGGAGATTCAACCATGAATGAATCTGATTTAATAACGATGCATTCTCAAATTCATACTGGGAAAAAAATCTGAAACATAAGAATAGAAACAGAACCGGGCATGGTGGTACGCACTTGTTATCCCAATACTTGGGAGGCTAAGACAGGAGGATCGCAGGTTCAAGACCAGCCTCAACAATTTAGTGAGGCCCTCAGCAACTTAGCAATATTCTCTTCCACAATAATACAATTCAGCTACCTAGTGAGGCACTTCGCAACTTAGTGAGACCCGGATTCAAAATAAAGAATAAAAAATAGGGCTGGGGGTATAGCTCGGAAGTAGAATGCCCGAGTTCAATCCCCAGTACTGCAAATAATAATAATAATAATAATAATAATAATAATAATAATAATAATAATAATACAATTGGGCTGAGGGTGTAGGTCAGAGAGAGAGAGAGAGAGTGTTCTTGGATTCAAATCCTAGTAACACACACACACACACACACACACACACACACACACACGAATATAAACAGAACCCAAGTAGTTTTATGGGGGAGTTTGTGTGGTTTTATAGTAATATCAGTAAGAGAATAAGAAACAAAGTTTGGAAAGCTAGGCAGAAGTTTCCAAAGCTCTCCCTGCCTGGGGCATGAGAGGATATTGCATAGAATGCATCCCTGTCCAGCAACTAAAAGCCACAATCTATGCACTGTGCTTTCAACCAGGGAGGCCTGCTTGAGATGTGTGGTCCAGTTCTTATTGGGGCACGGTCACATCAGCACTTTTTGCTATACACAACCAGCCACAATTATGAAAGTCTCAGATTCCTGGAAGAAAAAAAGAGGTATTTACCATAAATCGCACTGCATTGTCCAGGCAAGCTGGTGCAGTAGGTTTCAGTGCCCAAGGCATACAAAACAGCATTATTCAGAGGGACAGGAAAAATTCCAAAGCCAAATTTCAGGCATTGGCCAAGGAGCAGCCTCATAAGCAAAGCCCCTCAAAGAGGGGGTCGGGCCTCCTCTATTAACTCTTTCCTACGCTCACTCAGGCTCCCTTTCTCAGCTGCAGTGGAATCTGGTTGGGAGTTTTGATTTTTTACCAAAACTGATAGAAATAGCTTCAATCCATCCTTCTCAGAGAAACTAGAAAACCAGCTTCAGATGTTTCTTTCACCTCCACAATTCCTTTTCTCGAGGATTCCAAAATTTAGCCACTTCCAGCTAGGCATAATGGCACGCGCCTGTAATCCCAGTACATGGGAAGCTGAGACAGGAGGATTGCATGTTTGAGGCCAGCCTCAGCAACTTAGCAAAACCTTTTTTCAAAAATAAATAAATAAATAAATAAATAAATAAATAAATAAATAAATAAATAAAGCCAGGTGTTGTGGTGCATGCCTGTAATCCCAGTACTTGGGAGGCTGAGACAGGAGAGTCACAGGTTTGAGGACAGCCTCAGCAATGTGGTGAGACCTTCAGTGTAATGACTTGCATTTAGAATGTTCCTCTGCCCCGTCCAGAATCAAGGTAGCAATGTTTGAAGCAGGGCTTGGTTGCTAAGAAAGGGTTCCTAGGGTGCAGCCTTGAGAATTATATATTGGTCCCTCCTCCACCTGCTCTCTCTTTTGCTTCAAGTCTCCATGATGTGAGGAGCAGAACCCTTGTGCTCTCTGTCTCTCTGTTTCCCGCCACCATGCCCTGGGATCCATAGATACTGGCCTCACATGGACTGAACCCACAATTTCCAAGAAAATTGTGAGCAAATAAATCTTCCTTCCTCTAAATTGTGTGGTCAGATTTACTGGGACACAGCAGTGAGCATGCTGCCTAAGACACTCAGCAACCTACCAAGACTCTCTTTCAAAACAAAAAGTTTAAAAAAAAAAGTAAAAACAAAAATTAACTAATTAAAATAAGGCTGGGAGTGTAGCTCAGAGGTAGAACATCCCAGGGTTCAATCTCCAGTATCACAAAAATAAATAAATAAATAAATAAATAAATAAATAAATAAATAGTAGTCATTTTGAACACTTCAATTTGTCAACATAAAGTAAAAGTAGCCCCTGCTGCCAGCACTTGGATTTCATAATTTGTATTTTTAATGGGCTATTTTCTTTCATTTGAGTTGCATTGTTAAAAATGCTATACATAGCCTAAGAATCTTCATATTAAATTACATCTGTTAAAATTTCTACTGTGGTTTTTGCAGGACACTGATGTGTGAGCAGATGCATCTTTCTATGGCAGAAGTGGCTAACCATCAAGAACCAACAGTGTGTGTTGTTCATTATTCACTACTCTCCTGGGTGAATACCAGACTTTTGGTACAAGGCAGCTGTAGTAGAGATGGCAGCAATAGTAGCTGTGATACATTGAGCTGACCTCAGATAACACCGTGGCAGGTGACTCGGAAACACAATTTCAGCATCAGCCTCCCCTCCACCCAAATCCTCTCCTCTAATGATCCTTCAAGTGCCCATAGTACCCCCTGTAATATCCAGTGAGATCTGTTTCTAGCACTAAATTCCAGTGGTCATATAGGTTTTTGGTTTTGGTTTGTTTGCTTTTTTTTTTTTTTTTTATCAAAACACCACAGCACAGAATTAACTCAATAGTGATACCTATGAGGTGAATGTACTCATTCCCACCATTTCTCTTTAACCTTGGCATGGTGGCACTAGACCTGACAAACTAAGTGGAAAGTGATTGGTAAGCAACAAAAGGGAACTGTAGTTATTTGCAATTGATGTGATTAGCTACATAAAATCCCCAAACCTAGCTTACACAGAAAATTAAAATGTAACAAATAAGTTACTGTAGACATAAATGCATTTGACACTATACTGTGTCTACTTTTAAGACAAAAAAAAATAATTTGCAATATTTTTTGTGAATTGTTTTAAAAAACAAATGAAGTTATATTCATAAGGATACATAACCTAGAGAGTTTGGTTGTGCTTACTCTCAGGTAGTCACAGATGAAGATAAAGAGCCTTGAAATCAGCCGGCGTAGTGGCACACACTTGTAATCCCAGCATTCATTCGGGAGGCTGAGACCCGAGGATCCGGGTTCGCGGCCAGCCTCAGCTACCTAGTGAGGCACTCCGCAACTTAGTGAGACTCGGTTTCAAAATAAAGAATAAAAAATAGGGCTGGGGGTATAGCTCGGAGGTAGAATGCCTCTGAGTTCAATCCCCAGTACCGCAAAAAAAAAAAAAAGAGCCTTGAAATCACGGTACAAACAACACTGTACCTATAAATAGGTCACTAGCTTGTTTTACTAAAACACTTGAAAAAAAAAAAAAAACAGTTCTCCCATCACTTTGTTGTTCAGAACAACAATAAGTTTGGCTTTTGATGCTTAAATAGCTGTACTAAAGTGGATAATTTGAAATTATAAAATCATAAAACTTTATAGAAAATGAGGATAAAAAAAGAACCTATTGTGACCATAGTGAATACACAGAGGAGTTTATCAATGCCATATTCCTAAAATCCTGCACTCAACTACACTTTACAAATATAGCTGTACCAAAGCTGTATCTCCATGACATTTCCCTGAAGTCCCCCAAACAGGGGTTTCTACGGTTATTCTCTGTAGGTAATTGTAGCTTCCAGAATGACCTTAGGTCATTGAAACATCCTGACTCTGCAAACAACCTATTATTAGCCAGATTACATCATGAAAATCCACCTTCCTACAGCTGTGAAAATGTGACTTTAAGATACTGGAAGGAAAATAATAAGTTGGTATCTGAAGTCTCTTTATGGAATGCAATGCTCTATGGCATATGTTGTTGAACCACAATTACTAAGAATTCATGTCACCTCTTGGTGCTCTCCATCCTCTTGTCTGATAGAATTCTTGAAGAGACTGCCATATATGTTGAGTGACTGTAAATTACCTTTGTTCTTAAAAATAAAAAAAAATTAGTTTCATCTTATACTTAGTACAAAACTTCCAGCGTTCTTTTATGACCACTCTCTTCATCAGGATCCAGTAAGTAGCTAGAAAGCATACCAGGTATTGAAGAGAGAGACTTTAGTGTAAAGAATTGTCAACCAAGAATAAAGCTGTGAGCTGGGCATGGTGGTGCATGCTTGTAATCCCAGCATTTGGGAGGCTGAGACCGGAGGATCCGGGTTCTTGGCCAGTCTCAGCTACTTAGTGAGGCCTTCTGCAACTTAGTGAGACCCTGTTTCGAAATAAAGAATAAAAAATAAGGCTGGAGGTATAGCTCAGAGGTAGAATGCCCCTGAGTTCAATCCCCAGTACCACAAAAAGAAGAAGAAGAAGAAGAAGAAGAAGAAGAAGAAGAAGAAGAAGAAGAAGAAGAAGAAGAAGAAGAAAGCTGTGAACTAGGCAACTGAAAACATAAAGAGAACACAAATGAACCATGGAGGCAGCAACCGCAGGAAACAGACACCATCCTTCTGGTTGAGAGAACAAAGGAACAGTTTTAAAATTTAGAGGAAGGATCCTACAGAGCTGAAACTCAGTCCTTTAGGGAGGGTTCCTGGATCAGGTCCTCAGTGAATACTGCTATCTCTGAGTTACAGGAAAGTCCTCAAGGCCTTTCACACTTCAGCAGACAGGACACTCTTGGCAGATGCTGGTGACTGTGAAGGTATCACAGTTAGACTTGTTTCACAAATGATGAAAAACATCTGGCAGTTCTCAGCTGCTGCCATGCAAAGAAGACCTACCAATACCAGGTTGAGCACTGCCAGGGTGGTGCTAACAGGAGCTATACCCTGGCAGGAGGTCAGCAGGAGAAATCAAGAAGGAGCAAGTGGCTTCCTCCTCCTCCTGTCTGATAATCTCCATACACCCTATTAGAGCCTAACAGGGAATCATGTGGCAAGGTTGATGTGATCCCAGCCTCAGCATCACTAAGCAATTACAGAAGGGTAGTTAGAGCAAAAGACAATAGCTTAGTAGTTGGCACAACCATCCACAGAAAATTCTGGACTCAAGATCGTAATTATACTGTGGTAAATGGTTAAACTATCTTGCAGTTCAATAGCTTACTAAAAAGCAGTATAATTTAGCATAACCTCATGGTTTTAATAATAGTGAAAAGCATATGAACTCTGGTTGATGTCACAATGAATTCCACTATTATATATAGTTATAGTACACCAATTAAAAATGTTCTTAAAGAGAAATCAGATTCTAATCTCTGTTCATTCTAAAACAAGAAGAGACATTATGCATCTGGATGTCTACTTCTAATTCTTATTTGAGGAATAAGGAACCACTGTTTGGCTTTCCAAAGTAAAAGAAAGTAGAATAAATTTGACAAATGCATATCAGAGTTCAGGTCCTTTGGTCTAGTATAAAGGTATATTCCTCCATATCATACCAAATAAATCTAATCTAAAGTGGTATTTGTAAAATAAATCTGCTCCAAACAACCCTCCCCACCTAACTTTCTTTCTGACCCAACACGTACCAAACAGCTAGAATATCTCACTTCCATCTCCACTAAAAGTAAGTAAATAGATAAAACCTGGGTTTGGTAGACATGTAGAAACATGTGCTTGTATGTCCTCTGGGTAAGGGTTTAATTCACATTTCCATGCAGGGGGTCAGTTAGCTATATGCATCATTGTTCTCTAATGCTTTATCCTTTACACACAAAAAAACTCATTTCTAAAGATTTAGTCTAAAGAGATAATCACAAGAGTATAAAGTAAATTTAGCCCAAGATTGTTCTTATCAATGTTGTTTAAAATAGAGTAGAACTGCAAATAAGCCTAAAAGTTTATCCAGTGGAGCCAGGATAAGTAAGTTACACAAGCAATGAAGCAATATGCAGCCAATAAATATGAGACATAGCTAGGCACATGTTTATTAATATAAAAAGAGCAAATTATAGAACTTTCATTCATTAAAAAAATATTCACTGAGTACCTACATTGGCCAATTCATCAAACACACAAGGTCTCTGCCCACAAAACGTCCCCACATAGGTAAAATTGTTTATATAAGTTTATATAAACACACACACACACACACGTCTGGTGAGTGAGATCCTCTCAAAATACCTAAGGCATTAGCTTTAACAAGTATGTTTTTCTCATGTACATCCATACCTAATTTTCATTTGTCTGTACTTTTTATATAGTATATCAACATGAATTTTATATAAACAGCACAGCCACTTCAAACAATTCTACACTTATTCAAAATCTAAAATAAATACTCTTGACATCCAAAGCGTGTCAGATGTATTACTTATATGTGATATCTCTTTCTCTCAGAATTTTTTTTTGTGATGCTTGGAATTGAACTCAGGGAAATTCTACCTCTGAGCTATACCCCCAGTCCTATTTTTTATCCTTTATTTCGAAACAGGGTCTCACTAAGTTGCAGAAGGCCTCACTAAGTAGCTGAGGCTAGCCGCGAACCCAGATCCTCCTGTCTCAGCCTCCCAAGTACTGGGATTACAAACATGCACCACCAAGCCTGGCTTCTCAGAATTATTTTATCATTTAGTTTGTGTCATTCTTAGGGACTCTATACTCTGCTCTGAATTATAGTTAATTTTTCACCTGTGACTCCTTATAAAATCACTAGTGTCTTCGAGGACAGTGATACTATCATGTATAACTTTCTGTCCCTTAAAACATTTAAAATAGACCTTTGTATTCATGGTGGGCTCAGTAAATAATGTGTTGCATTCCTAATTTTACTCACCATTAAACTGTATTGGGCATTAGTCAGGGTAACTGCTTTGCCCATGGTTTATAGTTTCCACACACTACTTATAACCAATGTTAAGGAGAAGCTTTAAAGGGCTAGGTTTTATAATATAAAACTTCAATTCTCTAGGCACTGCTGACTATACCTGACTATACACCTGACCCAACACGACATTCCAAAGCCTGGTGAGAGAATGACCTAGGATGAAAATTTGATCAATAGCTATTATCAAGAGAAAAATATCAAAACGATTAATTAACCTATTGTAACCCTCAGCTTTATTAGTAATAGAAAATATACAAACTAAATAAAAGGCATAATTTTTTTACCCACTGGATTATTTAAGAATGACATTGTCTAGTACTGAAAATAAAGAGAAATTGTCTCTTCTATATACCATGGGTGTGAATATAAAGTTATTAAGGCAACTTGACAGCTTCTGTCAACATTTATACTATGCTCGCTTTTTGACCTAGTTATCCTCAGTCAAATATTCTGCAGAAATATTCACATGTGCACAGAGATGAGATGAGGACATTCATTGTAATATTTATAAGAGAAATATTTGAAACATTTCCATCATTAGGAAAAATTAGGTAAACTATGTTATATCCATACCTTAGAAAAAGAGGCAGGAACAATCCCTCCTCCTCCTCCTCCTCTTCCTCCTCCTCCTCCTCCTCTTCCTCCTCCTCCTCCTCCTCCTCCTCCTCCTCCTCCTCCTCCTCCTCCTCCTCCTTCTCCTCTTCCTCCTTCTTCTTTCTCTCTCTCTCTGGAGGAGGAGGAGGAGGAGGAGAAGAAGAAGAATAAAGGAAGAAATTCAATACAGTTAAAAATCAAATCTAACATCGCTTCCACAAATTAAAATCCTATGTAATCTGCCCCTGGCACTCTGAACTTATCTCATTTATCTCTCCGTAGTATAGCCTGCTTGAAAATCATGGGCTAAATAAGTGTTGGTGAGGATATGGGGAAAAGGGAATACTTATACAATGTTGATGGGTTTGTAAATTAGTATAACCATTATAGAGATCAGTGTGGAGTTTTCTGAAAAGACTAGGAATGGAACCATTATATGATCCAACTATACGACTCCTCCGTATCTTTCCAAAAGATAAAGTTGGAATGCTATAGTGATACATGCATGCCCATGTTTTATAGCAGCACAATTAATAATAATCAAATTATGGAACCAACCTAGGTGTCCATCAACAGATAAATAGATAATGAAAAGTGGTACATACATACAATGGGGTTTTATTAAGCCATAAAGAACAAAGTTATATATTTTCTAGAAAATTGATGGAACAGAAGAACACCATGCAAGGCATGATCAGCCAGACTCAGACAATCAAGGGCCACATGTTATCCTCATGTGCCAAAGCTGGAGAGTAAATCTCTATGGAAAACTCATGAGTAAATCTTTACAAGTAAATCTCATATGTGGAAGCTAGAGAACTAATTTAGAAAGAAACAGACTACACAATGTTACATGCATGTTCAAATATATCTATGAATCTTGCTATCATGTACAATTACAATGCACCAATATATTTTTTTAAATTCATGAACATTTATACTAGCTTAGTTCACTGTTTTCATTAGTCTTTTCCCAGTAATTTTTATGATTGGTTCATACTCTCCAGGATTCCTGACCAAATGTCATCCTCACAGAGGATGAGAAGAGAAAAGAATAACAATAGATGATATTTTTAAACATCTTGTAACAGGCAATATTCTGAAAACTGAGATTAACTCAATCATTACAACAACCCTGGAGGACATTTATCATCATTATTATTCCCATTTGGGAAGTCACTAAGACACTAGAAAAATTAAGCAACTTACTCGAAATAACCTCTAGGTAACAGAATCAGGGAAGGAAATAAAAAGAAAAGGAGGAAGGAAAGATGGAAAAACAAGCATTCATTCATCACCTGATGTAGAGAAGACTAAATCTGGCAATAAAAGCTGATTAAAGTTGTCAATGCATGTTAGGTAAGATTGCACATTATTTGCAAGAGAATAAAAGGTTAAGAAGACAAAGATCTCCTCTCCAGGGATGCCCAATACTCTTCCAAGTTTCCTTGCAAGATGCTTAGCTTCCCCTGTACACACACACACACACACACACACACACACACACACACACAGAGGAACACAATGACTTGAGTGAGGCTCTGTTCTTTGCCTAAATCACATAAATTCCAATTAGAAAATATGTTCTTGACCTGTAAAACTAATGTCACATTTTAGAAAAGACCACTTACTCCCCAAGTTTGTTAAAGAGAAGAAATAATCATATTAACATTGGTCAACAAAGCATGGACATTTGGAATTTTTCCAAGGGATCATCAAAACCATCTATGTGTTTGTGTCTATATTTTAACAATGCACTGATGCTTTTTCCTTCATTCTTTTTTTTTTTTTTTTGGTCATTTGCTGCTTTTAACCCTGTAGCAAGATATAATCAAATGAATAAACTTAAGTCAAATTACATTTTGAGAGACGAGAGAGACAAAGCATCAATAAGAACAGTACAAGAGTAGATACAAAAACAGGTGTGCCTCATGTTAAATTAAAATATTTCTTCCTTCTTAGCTTTCTTACTCAATGCTTTAGTGTATAATGACAGATTCCATTATGCACTGTAGCTTATTTTCTTTAGAGTTTCTCCATATGACGGAGAAACGATGGGTAAGTATTTCAGATACTCATACTACTAGGTCTCCCTCTATCTCTTTATATATTGAAATAATACATCATTTATTTTTCTGAAGTTGATTTGGGATTGTACCTGCAATCCTTCTATCACTTTAAAGCTTTTCTTGTTTTGTTTTATTTTATTTTGTTTTGTTTTAGATACTGGGGATTGGACTTAGGGGCATTCTACCTCTGAGCTACACTCCCAGCCCTTTTCATTTCTTATTTTGAAACAGGGTCTTACTAAGTTGCTGAGGTTAGCCTTAAATCTGAGATCCTTCTATCTCTGCCTCTCTGGTACTCGAATTACAGACATGTGCCACCATGCCAGCTCCCTTTAAGGTTTAAGATTTAAATGAGATTGATAAATGCAGTCATCGTAATATTCTAATTAACAACGTTCTTAAGTGTACCCTTAACCCTAAAAAATGTTCCTGCAGTCCAACTATGGGTGTCATATTACAGAGAATACTAGTTTACTAATAATTTTAAGATTGCCTTGTGGTTTCTCTGCTTCAGTTAATGAGGTTTATTGGTTGTGACACAGGATTAAATCTGAGCATATATCATTACCATTGTCCACATGGCAAAGCTTGGCTTTCAAAGTTCAAAAGGGTCTCCAGAGCAGAAACTGCTCTTTTACAAAGCAAAGTGAAAAATAAAAACTAAGATATCATATCTCATTTGTAGATTTTGTTCCTTCTTTTGAAAGAGACTGAAAGAGTGGGTCACACTGTTCTATTAAAGCTTCTTCCCTTTTAAACTTAAGCAAAGATATGATTTAAGAGTGTGCTCATCACGATAGCCATGCCTTTCATGCTGTGAGCTATTGAAATATGAATACACCACTAATTCTTTGCAACCACAAGACTGTACATCAAACATGCCACTTAGTAAATGACCCTTATTCTTCGTTTCTGTTCCTTACTAAAGATTACTAGCTATTTGTGGGAACTACAAGAAAACAGAATAGTTTGAGGAAAATGCTTTAACCTATCATTTCCCTAAGGCAATTTGAGTCCTTTGAAGCTCACTCTCTCTCTCTCTATGATGAAACAAATGAGTTGAAAGGTGAAAATTTTAGTCAAACAATTTTTATGAAGTCTATATTTTTATTCCTTCGATGGTATGCTAAGTAATAGCTGCCTGCCCCTGCAACTGAATTATCCAGTTGTTTTAATGATAGGTAATTAGATACAAAAATTCATGAAGAAATGAAATGATCTCACAGTGATAAATTTTAAAGAGAATTCTTCTTGAGAAAAAGTAAATTGAGCAGCAACATTTAAAAAATTAACTCAGCCCAACCATAATTATAACCACTCTCATTTACTGAATATTTTCTATGCATCGGCCAGCCACTTATCAGAGTTTATTACCTCTGGCTAGTTAAGAACCCAAAGACTTTAGCAACAAGCTAGTCATTGTTGTTTACCAAGAAATGTTTCAGAAGAGTGGAGGCTATGGGGATCAGGGGGGGGAAAGCTAGTTTTTAATGGAATTGGGAGGAATGTTACCCATAAAGAAGAGAAAAGAGATCCAGCAGAAATTAGTGGGAAATGTAGACTCCAAGAAGAGATTTTGTAAGAAAGGAGAGAAAACTAGAATAGTACTTTAAAGGTAAAGAGAAGAAATAAGATAATCTACAGAGCAAGACACCTATGGCAACAGAAAGAGGAGGAGGATATACCCCTCCAACATTCTAGATTCTGCCAAGCCCTGGTGGACATTTATCCTTGGGTATCCCATAAGCATCTCATGTCCAGCATTTCTACTCCTACTTCCAAACCTGCTCCTCTGCCTCTGCCTCCTCTCTTAACAAATGGTCCCATTATCCACCTATATTCCCCAAACTAAAAGTCTGGACCTGATGCCAAATCATGCTTTTTTCCTTATCCCTTAATCCTATCACCAAGTTACGTCCATTTTATTTTTTAATTTGGTACATTACTTAGTCTAAAGATCTTCCCCTGAATATCCAGTGTCTGAATATTCTGGACAGGTGCTATGGTTTGGATAGGGTTTGAGTGTGTCTCCCAAAGGATCATGTGCTAAAAGTATTGAGAGGTGGAGAAACTTTTTGAGAAGTAGAACCTAGTGGAATGCAATCAGATCAGGTCAGTGGTGGTAATGCCCTCAGAAAGATTTAATGTAGTTCTCATAGGGTCATTATGAAAAGAGCAGCCTGGCCTCCAAATCCCTTTGGCTTCCTGTCTTGCCATGTACTCTCTCCCTCCATGGTGCTCCATGGTGGTGCACATTCCCACCATGATTCCATCCAGTGTTGCAATATGGCTAGAAGACCTCCACCAGAACCAAACAAAAGTGAGAGCCATGCTCATGGGCCTCCTGAGCTATGAGCTAAATGAACTTCATTTCTTAACAAATTACCTTACCTCAGCTATTTTATTAGGGTCACAGAAAACAGACTAAAACACCAGATTAGATGCTTTATGATATCCATTCTGACTGAAAGGGGATTTAATAGGAAGAAAAAAACTATATAAAGAAAGAATTAATTGAGAAGTTGAAGAAAATGAGAGTAACAAGAGTAGAAGCCAACTACCACCTCTAGAGTTTAAGGAACAATCCAGAGGTGGCATTATGAGAACTAGCAATGTACCAGTTAATGGCTAACCACCAGCTTTTGGAGGAAAAGCGAAATCTGTTTGTCAATTCCTGTGCAGTAAAATCTCCCACCAAGGCTGATGTCAAGATATCAATTCATCACTAAATGAAGATTCGGGAAGAGATGAGCAGATTCAGCTCTTATGTGTGGACATGCTGGAAACCAGAAGATGGGCTTGCCAAGCAGAATCTGAAACAATGGCAGAAAGGTAGCTCTTTCCAAAGATGCTTCCTGAGTAGAGCAAGAGGACAAATTCATTGGTCTTTCCAATTCCCTTGCCTTCCATTCTACCTCCATTGCCTTTCTTTGACCAAAACCAGCCAAAATCCTGCTGACTCTGGAAAATGCACCTTGAAAGTTCATATCTCCTGAGACATAGAGCAAGGTTGGAGAAGGACAAGGAACAGATCCAAGAACAGATGAGTGAAAGATTGGAACCCAAACCTGAGGTTCCCAGAGTACTTCTGTCTCCATTCTAACTCATCTCTAAACTGTAAGAGGACAGAGACCACTGCACAGCCTAGAAACTGGCATTCATTAAGCATCAATAAATATTTCACAGAATCAATGAATGATTTATTAGCAAATATAATGTCAGCATTTAATAATCAGAAAATCTGTGCTTCTTTGTGTATATATGACTTCCTATCAAATCACCACATTTATTGATATAACAGGGCTACAGCTTGGCAAAATAGCATAAGAATGTATTATGCTGCCTGACTTTCTTTTGTGGTACTGGGGACTGAACTCAGGAGCATTCTACCTCCAAGCTACACCCCTACCCCTATTTTTTATTCTTTGTTTTGAAACAGGGTCTCACTAAGTTGTGGAGTGCCTCACTAGGTAGCTGAGGCTGGCCGCGAACCCGGATCCTCCAGTCTCAGCCTCCCAAATGCTAGGATTACAAGCATGCCCCACCATGCCCGGCTTGCCTAACTTTTTAAAATAATTCCAATTTATGCCTTAGCCCTTTGATCCCATCCCATACAGCTTGCTGGAAAACTAGGGGCTTTTGTTTGATCTAATGACTCTTGTTATTGAAAAACCTTCAAATTATTTACAAATTGACATTTTAAGATTTATAACTAACCTGGTAAATTCTACAAGTTTCTTTCTCCATCTGGACATAAACTGTTCCTCTGGCAACTCCAGTTAAAATATCCATCTCTATTGCAATTTCCTGCCAATAGGGAAACTGTTTCAATTTCCAGTAGTCCTGTCTGATCCAACTTCTATTTCTAGCTACATTCACTAGAGTGCTCTGCTCACCCGAAAGACTATCTGTAGTAGAATTTTCCCATGGATCTTAACTCCATGATGCCTCTTCTTCACGTGAATACCTTTGTTCAAATATATTCTGTTTGATTTGTAAGTCTTGACAAAGATAAAAAAAGCCACTAATTCAATAACAAATATTAGTCAGTAATACACTATTACAACAAGGAAAGAATCAAGCCTGAACTGAACTCAACTTTGATTTGTATACAAGTGGTGGGCATTTTAAAGGGGGAATGAAGGAATATGGAGGGAATGATCAGGGGAACAGTGGAGTCAGGTGATCCTGTCAGCATCCTCACTGCTATAATCCCAAATTTCTGACCACCACTACTTGGAGGAAGGAAGATTTTCTCCTAGTTCTGGAGTTTAAGAGTTCAATTCATGTTAGGCCAGGTAAAATTGATGGAGCTCAAGGCATGGCAGAGAGAGAGAGAGAGAGAGAGAGAGAGAGAGAGAGAGAGAGAGAGAGAGAGAGAGAGAGAAAGAGAGAGAGAAAGAAGGAGAAGAAGAAGAAGAAGAAGAAGAAGAAGAAGAAGAAGAAGAAGAAGAAAAAGAGAGAGAATATGAATATGAATGTGTGCAAGGGACCCCTCCTCAGCAACCATGCCCCACCTTGAACATGTCTGCCTTGTCTGTGTGAAGTCCAGAGGAACATTTTAAATCCAAATTATACCATCAAGCGTAGTAAAAAATTACAAAAAACAAGAAGGGGTTTGGTTCATGAAACCCATCTGGCTTTGTTAACTGGCATTTATTGAAGTTAGGCTCCTGCCTTCTCACAGAGGCTAGGAGACAGGGAGCCTATATTTAAGTATTGGCAGAAACAAAAAGTAAATGCTTTTGGCAACCTGAAATTCTCTTAATCAAGCCCCTATGGGACCAGGGGGCAGGAGGGCAAGGTAGGGCCATCCCAGGATGTGGCTTTGAGCTGTTAGAAACCATATTAAAACATGCACAGTGTTGCATGCCAGTAATCCTAGCACTTGAGAGGCTGAGACAGGAGGGTCTCAGGTTTGAGTTCATCACACAGTAACTTAGTGAGACTCTCTATCAAAATAAAAAATAAAATAGGGTTGGAGGTGTAGCTCAGAGGTAGAATGCCCTTGGGTCCAATCCATCAAAAGGAAGAAAGAAGAGAAATAATGAAGGGAGGAAGGAACGGAGAAAGGGAGGGAGGAAAGAAGTTTTTTTTTTTTTTTTTTTTTTTTTTGCAGTACTAGGGGTTGAACCCAGGGGCATTCTACCTCTGAGCTACACCCCTAGCCATATTTTTTATTCTTTATTTTGAAACGGGGTCTCACTAAGTTGCAGATAGCCTAAGTAGCTGAGGCTGGCTGAGAACCTGGATCCTCCGGTCTCAGCCTTCCAAGTACTGGGATTACAAGCGTGCACCACCATGCCCAGCTTGGAAGTTCTTTTCTGTTCAAGTCTTTGTAGGACAAGGTTGAGGCTCATTCAAAAGGAGGATTCAAAGACACCTGTCTGGAGCTTGGTCAAGGAAATAATGTCTCAAGTCACAGTACACTCTCACCAGATAACTTCTCTATCAGAAAGATATATGAAGGAGACAGGTCCAGTGGTATACATTTATAACCCAGCTACTCAGCAAGCTGAGATAGGAGTATCCCAAGTTCAAGGCCAGCCTGAATAATTGAGACACTGTCTCAAAAAAAGAAATAAAGAGCTGGGGATATACTCAGTGGTAGAGTGCCCCTGGCTTCCATTCCCATTACTATTTTAAAAAAGGAAGGAAGGAAGGAAGGAAGGAAGGAAGGAAGGAAGGAAGGAAGGAAGGAAGGAAGGAAGGAATTAAAATGAGAATTTTATCTTCCCCCTTTAGCATAGGAATTAAAATGAGAATTTTATCTTCCCCCTTTAGCATAGGAATTAAAATGAGAATTTTATCTTCCCCCTTTAGCATAAACTGTATAGGAACTAGGGTTAGGTTTGGTCTACTTTTGAACTACTCCCCATATGAATTTATCCATCACTCTCCACATTCACTGCACCTGAGGATGAGCCAAGTGGCAGGTCAAGGTTTCCTCACATGCAAGCAATAAAAGTATGTATTTTGTCTGCAGAGAATTCTAAGACATCTGCTTTTCATTATTACCACATGCTGACAATTCTAGACAATGTCCGTGATAAAAAATACTCTAAAAATCTTCCTCCTCCTGCAAAATTTTGGTGATCTAAATTTAAATTTCTCCAGCTATAATTAAGTTTTGATATTACTTAGTAAACTTTACCTTAGTACATTTTTTTATTCTCTGTCCTTTAACAAATATTGTATTTTTACAGGGAAGTTCATCTGGAGAATTCTCAATTATACAGAATTGAGAATTGAGAATTCTCAATTATACCCTTAACACTAGTGGACTCTATTTTTGTTTTCATTTTTAAATAACTGTTGAGAATAACTGTTCAGAAAACATTAGAGCTCATTTGGATACTGTATATAGCTCTCACTCTTTTGTTCAAACAGTAGATTCAAAATATATAATGACAACACAGTGATTGTTAAAATGAAGCACTTGAAATGAAGAACTTGAATTGCTTCACTTCTGTCATTCTGTGTGACAAGTTGGCATCTATATTTATGCTTAAAACATAAGAGGAAACAGTATGAACCAGGAGGTGTGATATTTTTATTGGCTAAGTACAAATTTTAGTTCGTCTACATTGAGTAAACATTGAAATATAATGTTTTTAAATTAATGATTTAAAAAAAATTCAAGAAAGCAACATTCTGTCAGGGCCATCACCTAGCTGTGGCAAAAACTGTGATTTTTGTAGACATTTTGTTTTTATTAAAATTCACTTATCAGAAAATTATATATGTTGTGATAGAACTATAACTAGATGACTAAATTCCATACTGGTAAATATGAATAAAATAGAAATAGAAACAATTGAATGAATAGCTATGCTTTTACTTATTTTTGTGCTTCATTTTTCAAATTGCACAATTATAAAGTTCAATGAAAGAAACTCTTTGTATTTCCTTTCTGGCCATTATTATTATAAACTGTTTGAATCAGTTGATAACTACTGAAAATAATTTCATCATATGGAGAAGTATTAACGAAGTTAAATATTTACATGTTAAAGGCACTGGGCCCACCCCTGCTGCCATCCACCCTGGCCCTCTCACTGCCCTCTCTCAAAACCACAGAACTGTGCCCCCTATTTGGCCGTCTTTCATGTGTGCACCCTTAGAATCTGTTTTCCATACAGGAGTCAGATGACTTTGAAGTGCTTTAGGGTAAAGACAAATCTTAGCATGGCCCTCAGGAACCTGTAAGGTGGGCCTCCTACCTATCCCTCCAGCCTTAGGTCTCACTAGGTCTGTTGCTCTTTCTGTCACACACTGTCTTTGATTTTGCATGTTCTCAATCTATACCAGGCCTTTGCAGGTGTGGAATCTTTTACTAAAAGACTAAAGACTAGCCTCTCTGCTTTTTTGACTAGTTATTTCTCATTCATCCTTCAGTGTGCTACTCAGTTATTCTGTCTTCTAAGATGGCTTCCCCAACTTCCCTTGTTTAGATGAAAATTCAACAATTACATCCTCGCATGGCATCTCCTGGGTCTTCTTCCAGCACAAGTCATAGGTGCATTTTGCTGCAATTTCTATTTTTTTTTATTTTTTAATTTTTATTCATACATTGTAAGCATACATCTTTGTTAGGTACAAATTGATAATGATATATGTGCTCAAAATTCTCATTTGACCCCTTCCCCAAATTCCCACCCCGCTCCCTCGCCCTCCTCCCTCTCAAGTTCAGTTTAGTGAGTGACCTTGATATACATTAGTGTGCCCCCCCTCCAAACCCTTCGGTTAAATCAACTTCTTTGCTTTCGAGGGTCTCTCCTTTTTCATCTGGAGACCTTCTTATGCCCCATCTTCTCCCTAGCATCCGCAAATTAGGGAGAACATATGCTTCTTTACTCTTTGTGACTGGCTAATCTCACTTAACATAATGTTTTCCAGTTGCCTCCATTTCCCTGCAAATAACATGATTTTTTTTTCTTATAGAGTAATATTTGTTCTCCTGTTTGCTTGTCATAATGTCTAGGGACAGGTGACAGAAAGGAGGTGGAGGGGGAGCAAAACAGAAGGGGAAGGAAGTGAGGGAGAAGTTGAAAAAGACAGGGGACAAAAGAAAAAAAGAACCTAGATAATTGCACAAACATGAATAGCCAGGAGTTGGAATATTATATTATTTGAAAACTGAATGTTTTGGGCACTTTTATTGACAGACTTCTACGAAATATTTAGAGAAGATTAATTCACTCAATATTTGTTCAGTATAATCTTTCATAGAAATCTCTTCTTCAATTACTTTGTGGGTCATCATTATAAGGATATAATATTTTGGGCTAGGGATATATCTCACTAGTAGAGTACTAAGCATGAGTGAGGCCCTGGGTTTAATCCCCAGCATGAGAGAGAGAGAGAGAGAGAGAGAGAGAGAGAGAGAGAGAGAGAGAGAGAGAGACAGACAGATTGAGATTTGGTGTTCTGTAGCAATGAAAAAAAAAAAAAAAAAGAACCTGAGGAATCCCAGGTAAAATGGTATGGAGTATCTACCCAAAAGAATGGAAACCAAACTACCAGAGCAATGCATGAATATCTATGCACAATTCACAACTGCCAAACTATGGAACCAGCCAAGACAGCTATCAATAGATGGATGGTTTATAAAACTGTGGGATAGCTGGGCGTGGTGGCGCATGTTGTAATCCCAGCATTCGGGAGGCTGAGACCAGAGGATCCGGGTTCATGGCCAGCCTCAGCTACCTAGTGAGGCACTCCGCAACTTAGCAAGACTCGGTTTCAAAATAAAGAATAAAAAATAGGGCTGGGGGTATAGCTCGGAGGTAGAATGCCCCTGAGTTCAATCTCCCCAAAAAATAAATCCGTAAAAATAAATAAATAAATAAATAAATACAATAAAACTGTGGGATATGTATACAATGGAATTTTACTCAGCCATAAAGAATAACAAAGAACATCATCTTCAGGGAAGTGGATGGAACTGGAGAACATTATGTTAAGTGAGATTAGTCAGTCACAAAAAGTAAAAAGCTGATGTTCTCCCTAATATGTAGAAGCTAGGGAGAAAATGAAACATATGAGGGACTCCAGACAAAGGAGGAGAAACCTTAGATGAGTGAAGAAGGCAATTTAACTGAGGGGGATTAGAGGGGGGAGAGGGAAGCATCTCAATGGTTATGATGTACATACACAAACTTACCAAAGTCAATCACTGTGCTGAGCATGTGAGGGGGGGATACCACAGGAACTGGGGGAGGGCTCAATGAGTGCTGTGTACATGTATGCCTCTATCACCCTGAACTTTGTCAAGATGTATGATTATGATGCACCAGTTTTTAAAAAGAAAGCAAACCCTGTTAAAGTAAAAGTTAAATGACAAAAGAAGAACAAAAATTTTTAAAAGTCCATATGCATCATCTTTTGTAAGGTAGGGGGAGGTAAGATATTGGTGGGTGCCAGGAGATCGGGGTCCAACAGCTCACAAAATAATAATTCAAATTGAGGCTAAATCCAATTCTGACCAATCATAAAAGAACAGATGGGGAAACCTCAGTATGGTTTAAAAGTCTACCTCCTAAGACCTTCAGTGATTACTTTCTTTCAGGGGCCATTATGGTGGGGAGCCTGTTTTTGTCTTTTATCTTTCCCTGACTTGAAATAAGCTTTCATATTTCTATACTCTTCATTAGTTCTTGGACTTCATTCATCGAAATCCACTGGACAAGAACCCTGTAAGAGGAGACACTCCCAATTCAATATTCTCAATTATATCACTGATAAAGTATTTTATTCTGAAAAATAAGAACAGAAAGACTAACAGACCTATAGAAAAATGGACAGAAGATATGAAGAATAAACACAATCTTATTCATAATACGAGAATGCATTAGAACTAGCCAGATGAGATTGGCAGAAATCAGAAAGTTTTCTTTTAGAAACAATATATTCTCTTGGGAACTATAGGGAAATAGGCTCTCTTGTATTTTGTTGGTAAGAAGAATCTAAATTGATAGAATCCTTATAAAGGGGATTTTAATAGTAATGAACAAACGTGCATAGACATTTGCCTTTTAATTTGCCCCTATAAAAACCACATTCAGGAGTTTAGGGATTTATTTCTAGGATACACTGGGGAAAGGGTATACAGGATGAAAAGTTCGTGGAGGACCATTTTACTCCTTTCTTTGCTTCTGTGATTTATAAGTATCTATAATATTTTTTTTTTAATTTGTATCTGCTGCTGTTTTCTTTGGACTGTAGTAACCACATGCCTTAGATGGAGTTTTCTCAAAGGCAAAGCCTGAGACAAAAGTTACTGTATGACTGGGTATGATAGGAGTGGTAAGCAGGAAAGAAGGGAGATTCAGCACACAGATGCTTTGTTGAGCCGACCACCAGATGAGGTTGTTCAAACAGAAGGACTTGTGGAGAAGCCTACTGGAATGAACCTCACAACATACATTCAGCTTCAGAGAAACCCCAAGGTGCAAAGTGAGTGGCACATTTGGCTACCTGGGGCCATGTCTTGTTAGGCTTCCTCTGGGCAAAGCTGAGCTTGCCCAGAAATAGACCCTGAATCTGTGACTGGATAAAGAAGGGAGGCATGGAGAATTTGACATGGTATACACGGGCTGTATGCTACCCCCAAAAGGACATACCTACATTTGTAAGGGAGCTGTAGAACTTGCCTTTGATTTGGTATGATGGAGTAATTCATGATTACTTTTAGGGATTTTGGTATCAGAGACCCCCAAGCCCCACATAGGTAATTTTGTGATTACTCACCTCACCAAGTTATGTGATTCCTTCCGGAAGGAAGAACACATACTAAAGCTAGAATATTATATTACAAATGCTAAGAGTTTAAATATGTGTCAATCTGTATGAGTAAGCCAATTATAAGTGGTTTTCAGTGGTGCAGGCCTGAATTTTTAAACATTTGGCATATTTAACATATTAAATACACTAATGGTTTGGAGAAGCATCTCAAATATATAAACATGATAAAATCTATTTCTATATAAATATTGATTTTCAAAGTTTGACAATATAAACAGAGAGAAAGTAAACTGGCTCTCCATGTATTCTATAGGCAGCTACACAGACACATTGCTAGAGAAGCCCAGGGCTAATTTGAAGTGCCAATTACTTCTCAGTGCCAGACAGAAGTGAAAACAAAGTGGTTTATTCTAAGAACTTTGACTGCATCACTGTGAAATCATTTATGCACTATTAAATTATCTGAATATCCTTTAAGTCTGTAAGTCCCCAGAGCATGGGTTTTTGTGTTTTGTTTTTGCTGTTGTTTGCTTTTCCTTGCATTCCTCCACCAACAGCAGATAGTAGATGAAGTAGTGAGTCTGCATTTCATAGGCAAGGTGAACTTTCTTTTGCGTTTGATCATGAAGGATGTTTAAAAGATTGTTATTGTCTCAAAATGTTCTTTCCTACTTGCTAGTTTCCTTTTTCCCCTATAAAAACCATTGCAAATTATGGCAAATTACCATAGGCAGTTCAGCATCTTAAAAAATTTCATGTTTCACTGTTCAGGAAGCCAGAAATCCAAAATTAAAGTACGAGCAAGGCCATGTTTCCTCCTGAGGGTCTGGGGAAGAATCCACCTCTTGCCGCTTCCAGCTTTTGATGGCTGCTGACCTTCCGTCCCATTCCTCTGCTTCTGGGTAACATTGCTCTAGTCTCTCCCCCATCTTCACTTGTGTGTGTGTGTGTGTGTGTGTGTGTGTGTGTGTGTGTGTGTGTGTATCAGATCTCTCTTATACCTCTTTCTTATAAAAAGACATTTGTGGTGGCACTAAGGGCCACTCAGATTATCAGATTATCTACGAGGATCTTCTCATCTCAAGATCCATAACTTAATCACATCTGCATAGAAATTTTTTTTCCAAATAAGGCAGTATTTCATAAGTTCCATGACCTGGTGTCTTTGGGGCTACAATTCTGCTTACTTCACCGAGTTAATCAATTGAGATCGTTTCTTACATGCTTACTGCTGCTACGTAATAATAATTGAAAAAGAAATTCTGTACCCCTAATACCTATTTCATGTCCCCACTCTATGATTAGTCATAATGTTATTTTTTTTTTTTTTTTTGCGGTACTGGGGATTGAACTCAGGGGCATTCTACCTCCGAGCTACACCCCCAGCCCTATTTTTTATTCTTTATTTTGAAACCGAGTCTCACTAAGTTGCGAAGTGCCTCACTAGGTAGCTGAGGCTGGCCGCGAACCATAATGTTATTTTTAAGGTAAAGAGTAATACACTTAATTTTTTTCAAAGAATGGATAGTATATGTTTAAGGATTTGTGGACCATACATTCTCTGTCACACTGCTAAATTCTGCCATTGTAGTGCAAAAGCAGTCATAGGTGATATATACCTGAGTATGTTCCAATAAAACTTTATTTTTTTTAATCAGACAGAGGACCAGCTTTGGCCTAATTCCTATCGCAAGATATGGGCTTTCCTTGGAGAACATTAAAATACTTTTGAATTCAAGTCTATGTTACAAAACTCGTGTTTGTGGAGTTGCCCTGAAAAAGAGAAAAGTGAACACGCTGGAGCTGAGACAGGAAGAGGAAACCTGCGTCAGAGGCACATGGAGTGATTCACCCCCTTTGTAGGAGGAGAAGAGTGGCAGCTTTGATAGTGCAGCCGTTTCCTGCAGCTGCTGTAACAAACCACCACCAACTTTGCCGCCTAAAACACAAACTTGTCTCACAGTTCAGCAGACTGAAAGTACCACGGAAGTCTCACTGTGCTAAATCAAGATGTCAGCAGGACTATGTACTTTCTGCAGGCTCCAGAAGAAAGTGTTTCCTGGACTTCACCAGCCTCTACAAGCTGCTCACATCCCTGGGCTCAGGGCAGGGTTCCTCCATCTTCAAAGCCAGCAGTGGTGGCAGATCTCATCCTTTCTGCATGACGTCACCCCAACCTTCTCTTCTGCTTTCAGAGACCCTTTTCATTCCCTGGGGCCCACCCATATAACCCAGGATAGTCTCTTTAAGTCCATTGGCTATCAACCCTAACTTCTCTGCATCTTAATTTCCTTTTTCCATAAATAATGACATATTCACGGGTTTCAGAAACTAGAATGTAACATCTTTGGAGACCTTTACTCTGTCTACCATGAGGAACATAAAGAACCTACATTCTCCTTCCAATCAGAGTTTAGAAGGTGGTGGAACTTCCAATGGGAGATGAAGTGAGAGACCCAAAGAAGCTAAAGACTAAACACCCTGACCCTGAGAGCAGCTATAAATGCCTGAAAGAGGAGCACATGAAAGGAGACCCGTGGAACCCAAAGAGAGCAGCTCTACAGCTGTCAGAGACACCAAGTGACAAAAGGAACAAGAAAAGAGTGGTGTCCATCTTGGCCTAAGTATCAAGGACTTTCCCTGTTCACAGAATAATGTCTGTTAAGATAACTAATTCATACCAAATTAATGTGTCATGAAGCTTCATCCTGCTTCTTAGGTGAAGGTAAGGAGCAAGCTACAGTTATGACTGATACTGGATGCCTAACTGTTCAGACAATTGGGCATGCAGAAACAGGTTTTAAAAATAGAAGAATGACATGCTTATTGTTCTTAGAGTAGTACAGGACATGTTCATGCTCACGATGTATTTTTCAAAATACAGCTGTTCCGTAAGTATATTCCATTCCTTTCCTCCTCTGATTTCCCAATATTATGAACTTCCTGCTCAAAAATCTTTAATGGTTCAGCAATTCTGACCCTGACATTAAAGATCAAGCCAAACACCACCACTGCATCATCCAATTTTACCTTTGTAAATTTGTTACCAAATATTTTACATATTGTAATTTCCAGCTCAATTATAATATCCTGTTATTTAGTATTCTTTATAATGCTTTTCTGCTTTGAAAGCCTTTTACTACCCCATCTTTGTACTTCTAAATTCTACCCATAGCCAAGGTTATTTGTAAGTATGATTTATCATTTTGTCAAAATATCACTCTTTGATTTCCTAAGAACCTTTCAGTCATCTTCCCTGTAAATTTCTCTATATAAAACAGTTACATTTTTCTCTGAGCTCCCTTAAGTCTGTTTTTCAAAAGTTTATATTATCTTCTGTATTATATTCCTTAGCAATAATATATTTGCAGTAGGAAAAAATTCTGATTATTTCTACAGGAAGCCTAAGTAAAGATAAAGTATACTAGAAGAGCAGAATTTAAAATCCTGGATTTTGCACTTAGTAGTTAAAGAAATGACTTAACTTTCCCCAGGCTTGGTCCACATATACATAATGAGGATAAAAAATATCTACTTTATAAATTGTGAGAACCAAATGATGGGGCATGTGTGTATGTACCATATACATACACATATACATATCTATGCACACATCTGTATTCTAATATATGTATACACCATCATT
Organism: Graphiurus murinus; assembly: GCA_004027655.1. Lineage (NCBI taxonomy): Eukaryota > Metazoa > Chordata > Mammalia > Rodentia > Gliridae > Graphiurus > Graphiurus murinus. The sequence continues at coordinate 94,655 of PVLC010002241.1, read as the reverse complement.
TACTTCTCAATTTATGAAACAAATATTTTCATTTCTGGTGGGTCTAGGCACATTACCCTAAAAATATTTTAAGTTGAAGAAATTTGGGAAGACCACAGAAGTAGAAATATGACTTTCTGGCCTTCGCCTGCTCTTCTACCCTGAAGAAAGTCATAAATCCTGGAAAGAATGCTTGGAGTTTCTCCTGAGGCAGGTAAGAAGACCCTCATTTGAGAGGTGTCCTCCCTGGACCTGGAGGAAAGGGACATCCTTCTTTCTGAAGACACTAGGACAGAGGAAAGAATCTGAACAAACCAGCTATCAGTTCCTCCAGTTTATCCTTTGTTTATACCCTCTTCACCCTATCACACTTCTCTACAACTGTTCACTCACTTCTTCAAGCCTAGCATTAAAAAGAACACAGGGTGATTTAAGTCTCTGGGTCTTCATTTCCTTTTGAAGGCTTCTAGTTTATGTAAAACTTGTTAAATAAATGTAGATTCTTTCTCTTATTAACCTGTCATGTCAGAGAGACTTCAGCCCCGAACCCAGATATGGGTGAAGAAAACATGTTTCCTTCCCTCCATCTCAGTTATATGTTTATGTCATTCTATCACTTAATTTACAATCCTCATTTAATTCACATATTGCCTCATTTTCCATTTTTTTTCAAACTTCTAAGGGGTTGAGATGTCAAAATCTAAAGTTCTTCAAAACTACTATAAAATAGGAGCTGAATTCAATAAGGAGCTTGTGGCAATTGGTCTTAATGAATTTCACTGTCATTTCTTCTGCCTGCAGCCTTCTCCCTTTGAACTATCACTGAAAACGGCTGGAGCAGTTCAAAGTCTTTGTGTGGCAGAGGCCGTATTTGTCAATCTCTCCCAGGACCTTAGAAAGGTCAGACTCCACAGGGGCAGAGTCCTCTCTGTGGACACTGGACACTGAAAAGTCTTTGGAAACTGCAATAGTTAAATTTCTGTCTTGCTTGGCTATTTCCTGCTTCATTGCAAGTTCATACTTACTATGCAATTTACGGTTCTTTTTTTCCCTTTTCATAGAAAAGAGAGCCCTCTAGTGGTTTGAGTGAGTATCTGTTTTTCGGCAGCCAAACGAGAACAAGGAGAGAGCCCTTTTAATTTATTTCTAAGAGTCATGAGAGTTGATGAGCTGGGAGGAGAAAGCTGAGCTGCAAAAATGAGAGACAGGGAAGCATGTCTTGATGCTCATAGCATACTTTTCTTTGCTATCATGGAAGCAAAGAATTTTATAAACCTCTAGAGACTTGTTAGATTCTTGCCGCTGGTTTATCAGGATCTTGCTGATTATCATTTATGATATACTGCCATTTTCTCATTCCTGTGATTTCAGCTCATTTCTCTCCTATCTGCACTGCTTTGAAGAATTCTGTATGCCGGATCCACATACAGTTTCCCATGCATAGTTCTTCATGGAAATAGTTGGGAGGATAAATGAGTTGGTTATCATCCTCATGTTTGTATTAAAAAGAAAAGAATCCAGAAAATACATTTGTATTTCTGGTTTTGTGACTTTTATGTCATTAGTTTGAGAGAGGAGGGTCATGAGATCATTTACTCCTTAATTGTAATGAAGCAACAGGAAAGATCAAAAAATCATTGTGCAAAGTCAAAACCAATTAAAATAGAAATACTAGTAACCTGCCATTATCCACATTTAAAATTTGATGCCTGCGATTTAATTGGATAAATAAAAGTCTGCCTATATTCCAACTACAACTTAACCAGTAGTTCCACTACAGACATTTTGTCAAAATAACTAAAGCATTTGCCTTTGAAGGACTGATAGGCTAAATCTGAGCACACACTTTTGTCCATCGATGGTGAAATGGAACATCTTAAAAATGGATGATGATTCATAATCCTGGGACTAGTTCCTAAACTGACCCAGCCAAGTAGAAAAGAAAAACCTCCCATGTTCAGGAGGTCTTGGTGTAGCAGCTGAGCCACTCCCAGTGTCCCAGAGAGAAAGGGACTGAACATTGTTCATGCAAATTATTGTTCATCTAAAAACCAGTCACTGGTTACAAAGCACTGTTTAGATGTTATGGCAATAAATCATTTTGTGAGTTAATGTATTGAAACATAGATGGTTCTTCAATACAAGTAATCAACAACAATGATGACTTTTGTTTCACTTCAAACTGCTGGTTCCTAGAAAATCTGGAAAACAAAATGTTTCAATGTCACAGTATGTTATGTGTTTCAGAAATGCTCACTCCTTTCTCCCCAGTTCATGTTGAATGAATAAAAGACAGCCAGTAAATGGAGGAGGCTAGACAATAAAGGAAATTTAATAATTCATTAATGGGGTAATCTGTGGAAGGTACCAGAATATGCCACTCCAAAATATGTATCTTTGGTGTGTGGATTATTTTGAGCTAAACTCCCTCGAGAACCAGCAGAGGCAGGAAAAAAAATCTAGAATGATGTACACATTTTCCTTTATTGAAGGAAATTCTTTCATAAAGGAAATTTCCATTCATAGAGATGTATCCCTCTCACTTGCCAGGAAGAGGACTCTTAAATACTTGTATCAATTGAGAAGACACAGAGCTAAATTTGCATAATTAGCAAATAACCTGGCATGGTGGTACACACCTATAATCCTAGTAATTGGGAGACTGAGACAGAGAATCACAGGATCCCACCTGGCCTCACCAACTTACTGAGGCCCTCAGCAACATGGTAAGATCCTGCTTTAAAAAAAGAAAAAAGAAAAGAAATAGGGCAAGGATTGGGGGTGTATCTCTTGGTTTTATCCATCCCCAGTAACACACACACACACACAATCCTATTTGTCATACTTTCCCTGGTCACTTTCCCATAACTTGCTTCCTCACCCCAGAAACATTAAATTATTTTTCTTTAACCTAAGATGGTATATAAGCCTAAATTCTAACCACCCCCTTTGAGTTACGTGTGTGTTCCCTCTGCTTTTGTCTTGTTAATCTGTCTTTGGGTGGTTGAATTTATAAGACCACAGCTAGAGAACCTAGGATGAATAGAAGATTTTTTTTCTCTCCTACATCTATAATTATATCAATTTGAGGGTGAATGTGAAGCAAGAGAGACCCATGCTTGATACTCTCCTTCAATCTTCTATATTTCTTGGCTATTAAATCAAGTGGATAACCAGTTCTTATGATCAAAGCTTCTGCTTATATTTGTCTCTGTTTATTTAATAATATGCTAAGCTCATAAAATTTTTAATACCCTGAAAATTTGAAGGTCCAGACTGACATGGGAAACCTTTCAAGAAAATACTAGATATTAAATGGGTCTGAATAGCCTATTAATTAAGTAAGTCTGAAGAGTAGAAAACTCTAAGGGAAAGATCATGATGCTATGAAGTCACTCAGTGTCTTTAACAAATATTGAGTGCTTGTGGTGGGTTCATATTGTGTCAACTTAGCTAAGGTAGAACCTAACTTTCCGGAATTTTCTTCACTGACCAAATAGTTTGTACTACAGACCTAATATTTCATATTATATCACATATATATCACACCAGTGACTCTGCTTTTCTGACTGAACAATTACTAATATGGTTCCCATGATGAACCTGTTACTACAACTAAGAGTGATGTAAAGTAACTAAATCTAGTAAAGAAGACAAGTTTTCTAGGGATTTCATCACCAAATACCGCAGACCGGAGTGATTTAAACCACAGAAATTTATTTCCTCACATTCTGGAGTCTGGAATGATGGAGCTACCTGTAGTTTAAATTCTCCTGAGACTTCTCTTCTTGGCTGGTGGATGTCTGCCTTTTTCATGGGTCCTCACACAACCTTTTCTTTGTGCTCATGCATCCCTGTGTCTTTTCCTCTTCTTATAAGGAGCCCAGTTCTGCAGTATAGGGCCCTCCTCTCATGGCCTCATTTAACCCTAACTGCTTCTTTAAAAGCCCTATGTCAAAATATAATCACATTGGTGGTTAGAGCTTCAAGATATCAATAGTGGGAGGAAACATTTTATAACAAAGGTGAACAAGTAAATAGGAAATTACACTTCCATCTGAAAAATGGCAGATGCAATCATAGAATGCCAGGGAAGGCAGTCAAATGGGGCTATAACACAGTTCTGAGGTTGGTGATTCAGAAAACCTGCGATTATGTCAAGTATCATCCAAATGTGCCAGTAAAGGGGTACCCTAAAATTAACAGATATGAATTGACCTTCAGTGAAGGTGGTCTAGAACAGTCCCCGGGCAATCAGGCATCTATAGGCACTCTGTAAAGAGAAGGCTTAATGGAGGAAATAACATGAGACCTAAAGGAGAAAGAGAAACTAGGGACACAATATTGAAAGTGGGGTTTTTACTCCAGATAACCAGGCAGAAAAACCAACATGAGCAAAAACCAGTAGGCTAGAGAAACAGTGGCATTTGGGGAAACTGCAAAAGTAGCTGAATTTCAGCAAGGGCAGCATGCCCAGCAAGAAACAAGGTTAAGTAAGATTCAGAGGATAATTGGGTTCCGTAAGGAGTTTGGGCTTGGTTCTAATAGCAGGTGTAGGCCATTAAAAAGCTTTAATTATAGAAGTGGCATGATTTTACTTGCATTTTCAAAGGATTTCATAGGAATGAGATCAAGAGAGTGTGTAATCCCTCAAATGCTAGGTAATTTTGCCCAGATGTCTCTCTTCTCCCAGGAACAATGGTATGTAGTGTTTTGTTTGTGTGTTCATTTATGGCATTTTATTATTTTTGTGGCATAGAAGCTTAAGCCTAGAGGTGCTCTACATCAAAGTGACACTCCCAGCCCTATTTTATTTTATTTTTTTATTTCGAAACAGTATCTCACCAAGTTGCTGAGGACCTCGTTAAATTGCTGAAACTGACCTCAAACCTGCAATCCTGTCTCAGCCTCCCAAGTACTGGAATTACAAGCGAGTGCCACCACACCAGGCTGGGATATTGTTTTAAAGACCCAATAAGTAATAGCCTTAGGAAACCATAAGAAATTCTACCTATAAAATGATGGAGGATTTGTATGAAAGAAATCAAACAAAATCTCACCAACAAAAGAATTAGTCCACTGTATGAAGAAGAAAAGAACAGTTGAGGTGAGAGAGAAGAAACAGGACATGCCAATCTTAGGCAGGAGAATCACAAGACAGCCCTCACAGAGGAATGCTGAGGAGCAGGTCAGCTTCTAGCACTGACCTTCTTACTCCCACATCTGGAAGAAGTAGGAATCATTTGCCGAAGGCTCTCACTCAAAGAGATAACTTGAATGTCAGTGATAATAACGACAATGGGGTAAGACAAACCAATTAAGTCTCCATCTATTAAGTTTATAAAGATACTTTAATAAAACTAATTGTTTGCCACCAGAATATTGATAAGTTATTTTGAAACTGTTAAATAATGAGAATTAAGTTTTTATTTTGCCTTTCCCATATGACTCAATCCTAGATGAAGGGATGTTTCTCTCCAGCTAATAAATGAGGAAGGAATGATTCAGTTAGTACATCACCATTTTGCATCTATGAATGATATAGTGAGGGGAGATTCTGATCAGGAGCAGCTGCTAAAACCACAAAAGAAAAACCAACAAATATATGTGCTCATACAGAACCTAAATCCTGTGGATATGAAATCATTTTGTCAAAAGAAAAGTTAAACCTGAATCTAATAAAACATCTCAACTCTCCAGACCAATTACTACTACACAAGAAATTTAGAGCCACCAGGGTTACAATTAGCAAAATTGGCTGGACAAATGGTTCACTTTTCTTAAGTCACTAAAATAAAAAGAATTGGAGAAAGAGTACAGATTAGAAGAATATTCAGGGAAATACCTAATAATCAAAATGAGTGGAACTTGTATTTTTATCCTGATTTCAGGAAACAAACCATACACAAATCATGGCATTTATACCACAAATGTTTATCTAAATGCTGACTGAATATAGCATGAATGGATTATTTCAGTCTGAGATATATGGAGACAGGGCAGTTATATGAGTAAGTTCAAAACTCTTGCCAGACTCTGGGCTGGGGATATAAATTTGAACATTGCAGTCACCTTCAAGTATTTGCTGAACATATAGGTAGGAGTTGATGAGATACAAAGCTCGGGGTTAAGCTGGGGTTTTCAACCTCTGCACTGTTGAGATGGGGGGGCCAAGACAATTCAGTACTATCTCAGGATATTTAGATACATCCTTACCTCTATCCAGCCAGGTGCCAGTAGCCATCACCCACATAGGGGTGACATTTCCCAATATCCCTGGGGGGGTGGTATGAGGGGTAAGGGTACCAGGTGAGAACCCCTAGTGGAAAGTAAAATGAGTAAGGGGTGGAGAAGGAAGCCTCAAGTAATCATACAGACTTATGACTCTGTTACAACTTTATCAGTACTCACTGTGATCATCTCTCCAGGCCTTCCCTTTCTTTATTTTTTTTATGGTACTGGGGATTTAACCCAGGGGCATTCTACCTCTGAGCTATGCCCCAGTCTTATTTTTTATTCTTTATTTTGAAACAGGGTCTTACTAAGTTACGGAGGGCCTCACTAAGTAGCTGAGGCTGGCCACAAACCCAGATCCTTGGGTCTCAGCCTCCCAAGGACTGGGATTACAAGCATGCGCCACCATGCCTGGCTCTCTTCATTTTCTTATTTATAAACAAAATAATATTGCTTAATTCACAAATAAGTAGCAATGATTAAACATTAAATATACTTCTTAAGCCGGGCACCCACTCACTTGTAATCCCAACTGAGACTGGAGGATCCGGGTTATCACGGTCAGCCTCAGCTACCTAGTTAGGACCTCCGCAACTTAGTGAGACCCTGTTTCAAAATAAAAAATACAGCTGGGAGTATAGCTCGGAGGTAGAATGCCCCTGGGTTCCATCCCCAGTACTGCAAAACAAACAAACAAACAACAACAAAAGAACACTTCTTAAAATGTGATCATATGTATGAAACCATTTCATATACATGCTGGGTACTTTAAATATGTTTGCATTTTAAAAATCAGATGCTCTCCCTAATATGGGGAAGCTAGGGAGAAAATGGGTCATAGGAGGGACTCTAGATGAAGAAGGAGAAACCTTAGATGAGCAAAGAAAGCGGCCTCACTGAAGGGAATGGGAGGGGGGGTGAGAGGGAAACACCCTAATGCACATGATGTACATTCACAAACAAGTCCATCACTAAGCCAAACAAGAGAAGGAGAGAGGGAGGGAGGAGGGAATGAGGTTGGAATTGGAGAAGGGTTAAATGAGTGCTGTGTGCATGTATGCCTCTACCATCTTTTTTTTTTTTTTTCTGTGGTACCGGGGATTGAATTCAAGGGCATTCTACCTCCGAGCTATACCCCCAGCCCTATTTTTTATTCTTTATTTTTGAAACAGGGTCTCACTAAGTTGCAGAATGCCTCACTAGGTAGCTGAGGCTGGCCGCAAACCCGGATCCTCCGGTCTCAGCCTCCCAAATGCTGGGATTACAAGTGTGCGCCACCACACCTGGTTCGCCTCTACCATCTTGAACCTCATTAAGATGTATTATTTTAATGCACCAATAAAAAAAATGCGAACATATTTAAAGTGCCCATCTTTATAAATGCGCATTCTATTGGTTTCTGCTAAGGTTTGGATCCTAAGTGTCTCTCGGAATTCCATGTGCTAAAGGCTCACTCCTCAGGGTGGCACTGAGGGAGGAGGTGGAACCTTGAGGGCTGGGCCTGTGCGAGGTCTAAGGAGTGGCAGCCTGCCCTTGAAGGAGATCTTGGGACTCCAGCCTTTTCCTCTCTTTCACTGCCCCAGAATGAAGATACTTTGAATCTTTTGCACTTATGGTATCTCCTCCTGAAAGTAGCTAAATAAATAAGGATTCTCTTAAAAGCTTGGAAGGCTAACTAGGTTGAGAGAGCAAGGTTTAATTTTGATTAAGTATACTTGTGAATGAGAGGAAACCAGTGAAGATGTACAGGAAACAAAAAACAAAGTCTTAATTTCATCATAAAGCAGGAGGGTTTCAGGCCAAGAAAGTAAATGGAGTTTAGCCTGTTCCTCTGAGATGGAGAAAATGGGCATGGAATAGTGGAAACTACAGAGAAGTCTCGGCGAGGGCAAGGAAATTATGACAAACTTGGAGTCAGGAAGAAGGGAAAATTTCAAAATCTATGGGCTGCATTAGAAATAGAAATGGGAGATAAAATTCAGAGCCACAAATATTTATACCAATAAAAAATAAAGGAAACCAGGTATAGTGGCACATATCTGTAGTCTCAGTACTTGGGAGCCTGAGACAGGAGGATCTCAAGTTCGAAGCCAGCCTCAACAACTGAGTGAGGCTCTCCATAACTTAGCAAGTCCCTGTTTCCAAATATAAAGTAACTTAGCAAGACTCTGTAACTTAGCAAGAGCCTGTTTCCAAACATAAAGTAGAGCTAGGGTATATTTCAGAGGTAGAATGCTGCTGGGTTCAATTCCCAGTACCCTCCACCCCAAAACACACACAATAAATAAAATGAAGGAATAAAAACAAATGAGTTAAATGAGGATAATGTATATCATGTAGGTCTGTAGAGAATATTAAATGAGCGCATATTTGACATACTATAATACTGAATAAATGGTGTTGGCCTAATTGGTGCTCAGCAACTGTTTTGTTGTTGTTAGAGTTTTTTGATTTTTGTTTGTTTGGTGGGGGTAGTAGTAGGGATTTCTAGGGGCAAGTACTGGGATTACGGTATGTGCCACCTTGTCCATCTTCAGCAACTTTACTATAACTATCATACAGTATTTGTTGAAAGGCATTCTTATACTCCTCTGAAGGTTTATTATTATTATTACTACTATTCTATGTTTCTGAAGACCAAAGCCACCCAATAAAAGTATTTCTCCTACTATGTGGAAACCTCCCAGTCTAAAGTTTTTCCCCAAATCTCTTTAAATCTCTTGGATTGCTGCTTAACAATGGTTGCTATTTCATTTGGTAGATGTAACTGGCTAGTAACTTAGATATTTATAGTAAATTGTAGCTTTTGGCAGTAAAAAGTGTCCCTCTTTTTTGAGATTAATGTTTTTTGACTTAAATTCTGATTCTATTTACTGGATATAAATATTGAAATTCCAGTTTTTTCTTATTGTTTGTGTATGATTGTATGGCTTTGACTTTTCATTTCTAAATCGCTTTTAGGTGCACTTCTTGTATACAACATATGATCAGGTATTTCTTCACAAAACAAATTTATTCCAATTTATGCAATTTAAACTCATTCTCAGTTATTAATAGGAACTTTAGACTGCTATAATTGCTACATGTATTGTTTCTCTAAATGTGTTTTCTATGTTCTTTCAAAAGCTATCTTGTACTTAAAAAGTTTTGTATTTTTGAGATAACTCCTTTGTACCAACATTTTATATTATTTAATTCCCTCTACCATATGTTCTTATATGAGCATTTACTATCTGGGTTGTTGGTGTAACGTGCCACTTTTTAGTGAAATCTACCTATTACCTTATACAACAGTCAACTTTATTCAACTTTTCTCTTTCCCTCTTCACCTCTCATTTATTTAGTTGAAGTATTTCTTTCAAAACATTACATTCATTATTTTACTTCATTCTCTACCTTTTCTATACTGATTTCAATTTTTCTAATTTCTTTTTCTTTTCTCTTTGGTGCTGGGGCTTGAACACAGGGCATTCTACCTTTGAACTATACCTTCAATTCTATTTTACTTTATTTTATTTTGAATCAGGGTCTCACTAAGTTGCTGAGGTTGTTCTTGAACCTGTGATCCTCTTTTCTTAGTCTCCCAAGTACTGGAATTGCAGGCATGCACCACAGCACCTGGCATCTAATTGTCTCTTGATAGAATGAAAGTCATTATCTTCTAGATTAAGAAAATCTCATGGCCACAGAAATCTTCAAGTTCTTTTTTCTTATAATTTTATTTTTTTAATTGGTGCATTGTAATCATACACCTTTGTTAGGTACAAACTGATAAAGACATACATGCACACATTTCTCATTTAACCCTTCCCCAATTCCTGCCCCACTCCCTTGCCTTCCATCCTTCTCAAGTTCAGTTTAGAGATTGACTTTGATATATTCATGAAAGTACATCATGTGCATTAGGGTGCCCCCCATTACCTTCCATTAAGTCAAATTCTTTGCTCACCTAAAACTATCTTGTTATAGCTTTAATACTTGAAGGTCAGTCTGGCTGGACATAAAAGCTGGGACTTAAATTTCTCTAACTTGAGTTTCTTGAAAATGCTTTTTCACTGTTACTTTTCTTTGAATGTTGCTGTAAAGATTTTTTTCCCTTGTTTTCTTTTTTATTGAGGGTGGTGTAGGGTGGGAATATAAATTTGTTTTAGGAAGTAGGGGCACAGTAATAGAAATTCATGGTAAAGGGGGTTATTGAAGAGAAAGGATCCAGTTATGAGAGAGAGTCTGGAAAGGGCCTCTTCCCCAGGGTGAGAAATGGCAACGAAGTTAAGCTACTATTTAACCTCTTCTCTCAGGTTCTTCAGGTTTTGTCTCATTTTAGCCCACCTGCTCCACTAACAAACATTTCCCCCCTCAAAGTCTGGGAGCCCTGAAATCTTTCTGGAAATAGGGCCAGAAGGTCTGTCTTCTTTAGCTTCAAGCTAGACAGAAACTAGGACACATCAGGGCCTCTCGTTCTTGCTTTCTGTCAGATGAGGGCCTATTGGGACAAGACATGTTCTGAAAGGGCAGATTGGTTCCGAGGTCTTACATCATTGCCAATCTATGGACTGTGGAAAGGTGATGGTAGTTTGATATGAGTCTTATTTGAAGCCTGATGGCCTGGAGCTTGGAGGAAACAATTTCCATAAGTAAGGTCGGGAGACCAGGGGCAAAGGAAAAAGGAGTAATGAGTCAAAAGAAGCCCATGAAAAATAAAATCAGGATGTCTGGTTTGTTGGCTTAGCCAAAAGTAAAAGTGAGATTTAGTTCTTGAGGAAGGCAGGCAGAGCTAGAAACTTACAAGAAGTTTAGTTATCTATTTCCTTTTTAAAAAGAAACCTTATATCTTTTATGGATTTGTAGCTCCATGCAGGTTTTATCTGATTCTGAAGTTCAGCATAGACAGAGCTTAACTCATACATGATGGAACCAGCTAGAGATGCCAAGCACCTTCACTGTTGCTGAGTGACTTGAGATATAAATAAAGGCTTATGATCACTCTGGAGGGTCCTAGGCAATCCAAGTTGAGGAATAATTTCCTTAAGGATGGCCTTTGATATCCTCCTGTGCACATTCTGTCCTGGTGAGAAAGAATTTTCTACCCAATCTGTGAATGTATCTATAAAGACCAAAAGGAATTTATAAGCTCTAAAAGGGGAAAGCTGTGTGAAATCTAATTGCCAATCCTCTCCTGAATAAGGACACTTAAGCTGTATGGGATGAACCCAAGGGGGAGGCTCAGTTTTAGTCCCAAAGTTGGCATGTCTGGCAAACTCTGCTTATGATCTCAAAGAGTCCATTACCTGTCTTTTATGTATGGCTGGAGAGATGAGACCACTGATTCCCCTAACCACTGAAGTATATGCCTTCTTATGAGACAGCTAGGGCATTTAGACATAACTAAAATGTGTTGGAAGAACAAAAAGTTTTCCACAAGAACAATATAAGAAATGTGTAAATTATTTTGTTAGTCTTCCATTTACCCACAGTGCCTGGCAAAATAGAGGAAAGGATTCCAGAATAGGAAGCTAGCACAGAGTGGGCAGGTCCTGAATATAAAGGAAATTTAGGGCAGTCCCTGGGTTCCATCTCTTTGATGGTGATCTCTGATGTAGGAGCCAACTACAGTGAAGGACACTCTTAGCCTAGGGTCAACAATGGATAGGGATCTGACCCATGGTCCCTTCTGTCTGTGGGAGACTCTCCTCCAAATATTTGTCCTTTGTACAGAAGACAGGGTGCTCAGGGCCCCCTTTTTTCCCTCAAGACATTTTCTTTATCAGTGCCCAGACTTCCCACAGTGGCTGACAGCTTCTTTGAAGTAAGATCTTCCAGGGAAGCACAACATGGAGTCTACTGTTGGACCTTTAAAGCAGCCAATTGTTGAATTGTTGGGCTGGCCTTTGCTCCTTACTTTTTCTTTTCCTCTATATCCTGATCTTGGTTTTAAGAGACTTAGAAGGCTGTTTTAAAGTTTAGGGCAGATTGGATGAATAACATTTAAAACTAATGTCTCCTTAGGAGAATCAGACTTCAGAGTAATAGATTTAATAAGGTCATAGATCTATGATAGCTATTCTATTACAATATACAGGTTTCATCTGACTCAGGTTCAGCTTAAACTGATAGGTTGACTTGCTGGGATTTTAACCTCCTATAGAGGACAGATCTGATTGGAGGGGAGCCCAATCAGATCTGTCCTATCGGGGAAGGTACTAATTAGACTGCAGCTGTGGGTTCCTTATTAGAGGAAGAGGGCCTTGAGTGGGAGTGTAGGTGCTATTGGGTTTTTGTGGTAGTTCCACCAGGGGCTTGTCTTATCTCTTACCTTCGAGCCCCAAAGGGAAGATAAGAATTTTAATACTGCCATAATGTGTAGATCAATTTACAGGGTTCCAAAGGTCAAGGCTGTACCTAAGAGTTATAAAGCCATTTTTCCTGACCTTGATAAAATTTAAGCCAGGTTTATCTCCCAGGTTATGTTGGGGCCAACCTCCTTTATGAAAAAAACAGCCTCTTAATGGTTTGAGGGTTGAATTTATCCTAATTTCTTAAGAGTCAGTTAAGTGATGAGTCTCAAGGTATAGACCCACTTAGTTACCAGTCAGGAAGAGAAAACAGCATGTAATAGGATGTGTCTTTGCATCCCTCTCAGTATGATTCCCTTTCATCAGGTTAGACCCTAAGATTAAAAGGCATTCCCTGTATCAGGCCCAGAGGACATGGAGACTAAACTCTATTTCACATACCATTCCTCAAAGTCCATTCTATAAATCTGGAGAAAAATACTTACTCTATTGTCTTTCTGTGATGAGTGGACATTTTTCTCTTTAAAGGGACGGGGTGGGGAGGGGAAAGAAGATAAAGCATTTGAGATGTGTTACCCTCTCGACATGATTCCCTTTCATCCAGTTAGAACTATACATTAAAATGCAAAGAGTATGCCAGATAGGACAAGGGCATTCCTTCTTTCCTTCCCAGCATAAAACTGGTGGGTAAAGCATCCCTTGCATTGGGTCCAGGGGGTCCAGAGATTAAGCTCTCATCTAAAGAGTTCTGACCTTAAACACTAGACCCATATTTCCTTCTCTGTTGCATTCCCTGTTATCCTTGAACAATTGAGGCTACAAGGACTCTTCTCTGGGAACAAAGGCCTTATAAAGAGTTCTAATGAAGAGGCCTACGTAATCAAAATTTAAAGACAGCTGAAACCCTCAGAAATTACCCTCATCTTTCTAAGATAGTCTTGGAAAGCATACCAAAAACTGACCAATACCTTAAGAAACCTAGTATTTTAAAATAACAAATTCTGATTGTTAGAAAACACTTCAATTTGTCTTAACTGTCACAAGCTTTTATCTCATACAAAATTCCCTTTTTAAGCATAATCCACAAACTTTTTCCCAAGAAAACCAATATGCATTGTGGTTTTTTGATAATATCCTCAAAGCATTGCGTGATTTTGCATATAAAATTTCAGTATCCAGAACCCAATTTCTAACAACGTAGACCCAAAGACAAAACAAATTATATGTTGTTTTTCTACAATGTTGTATATGTAAAGGTCTTATGTCATTCTAGTTCTCTTTCCCTTTTAAAATGTTTGCCTAGAGGTCTTGATAATTTTTTTCATCTTTAGGCTTTAAAGTAATAAAATGTTTCTGAGTTGATTGCTGCAGGGAATTTTTCTTAGGATCTTAATGAGCCCTTTGAATATGTAGAGAAGTCTTTATTTCTGGAAAATTCCTTGATTTATATTAGTTTTGCTCAACTGTTTTGTTTTATTCAGGATCTCTAATTAAGTATATATCTGTTGATTTTTGTGTGTGAGTATTCCTGTTTTTTCCTCTTTTATCTTCTTTTTTGTTTTTACTTTTTTGTCCCATTTGCTTGTTTTACTATTTCAGTTTTTATCTTTTTAGTTCTTTTCAACTTTTTACTCAATGACCCTTAAGTTTTCTTTGATTATTTTCTCCTTTAAGTGTCTCATTAGTTCATTGTCATATCATAGGTTTCGTTTCATTTTTCCCATGAGTTCAGTTATTTATCATTTCATTCTTTCATATTTTGTATATATTTTTAATTTTCTGATTCGAATTATCTAATTTTGTGTGTAAAAACTATTTAATTTAGCCATGTGATGTTATGTTGCTTTTCTCATCTTTCTGTGATTTGTGAGTTTTGATTTAGGAGAAGGGTTATTACTAGCAGAATACTTTAATTCCCATTTTCTATTTTCTACATTTTAGTAGCCTTTATGATAATACTGCCTGCATTTCTATATTTTTGGATAGGAATAGTAGTTTGAGGTTATTTCTGACATTATAGTTTCAGAGGACACCCTGTCAGATTAAAAAATGCAGTCTATATAGTAGATGAACTCCGCCCCCATTATGATAGGCTTGTTTTCTCTGACATTTTTAATTTCTTTTTCCTGAGAAATTATAAAATTTCTCCTATTACTTCTTTTACCATTCACCAAACTTTCAAAGAATGTCTTTTTCATTCTTTTTAATCTTGTCTCCCCCGACAGCATCACTATTCCAAGGCTGCCTCCTCAAATTCTTTGTACACTTTTAAATCTCTTTTCTGTGATTGGCGTTCTAACATACCTGACTCTTTTTCAGTATTTTTGCACATTAAAAGGACTTTGTCTTTCTTGGGGTAATTATCTCAATTTGTTTTCTGTAATAGTTGTACTGGACCTCCTTATGTCTCTGCAAAAACTTGTATTAGGAATTTGATAACTAGGCATGCTGAGAGTTGATGTTTACTTTTCTTACGGGTTATTTAAAATTTGTTATGCTGAAAGAACGAAAGTTGTGTGTCTTTTCATTTTGTTTACTATTTGTATAGTTTCAGAAAATAACTAGAGATATTTGGATTTAGATAATTGCTCAGCTACCAGAAAGTGCCTTATTGTCCCTGTTTTATAGAAAATGAAAATGTAGGAAATTAGAATAATAAAACACAACTTATGCATGGCATACTCGCTTAACCATTCTCTAGTCTGGCTCTGAAATTATGAATATAGCTTAAATTTGTGGTGCATCCAATCAACATGTATTATCCATAGCAGTTAGTCCAGGAAGGCACGGTAGACGAGCAGAGAGCAAAGTCACTCTTACAGTTAGATATAGAATGTCTCCTAAAGAGCTCATTGATTAATATTCAAGATAGATATATTGAAGTCGGGAAAGTTATAATCTCAGCAGTAGTAATGTGTTTATCTGGGTGGTAGCCTGAGCTGATATGGTGTGGCTGGAGAAGGTGGGTTCCTGGTGCTGTGGCCTTGGGGATTATATATGGTTTCTCCTGACCTTGCTCCTTCTATGGCATCTGACCTCTATAATGTGAGAGCAAAGCCTTGTGTTCCCCCTCTCTCCACTTCCCACTCCTATGCCCTGAGATCCACAATCCCTAGCTTTACATGGACTGAACCTCAATATCTCCAAGGAAAACTGTAAACAAATAAATCCTCCTCTAAATTACGTGGTCATGTCTTTGGATTAAAGCTGTGAAAATACTGACTAATACAGTGACCAAGATGTTTAGGGAATGACATTACTTTATACAGATCCATGCTGTAAGGAACATAAGGGAGTAAAGTCTGAAAAGACAGATAAATTGGAAAACTGGCTATGTGAAGTGGATCAGAGTATATAATGAAAGAAAACAACTTCAGCAACAAGTACAAAAGATGGTGAAGTTATGTGGGTGCCATTTATTTTAGGGAGGAAATCAACATAAGCATTAGCTAAAGCCCAAGGTAAGCACAATTAGGGAGATACATGTGTACTTTCCTGAGAGCTTAAAAGTCAAATAAAAGATATGGGCTATAACTGTTTTGGAAAATCCTTACCATTCATTATTCTCATTAAACAAATGAAGATTTATAATTTTCTTGGTACATGAGATCTTGTTCTAAAAATTGCAAATTGTACCTTTTTTTCTGTTTGTGTGTGGTGCTAAGATCAAAGCCAGGATCTTGCACATACCAGGGAAACACTGTACCACTGATCTCTATCCCCAGCCTGCAAGATGTATTTTAAAAAGCAGTAGTCAGTGTCAAAAACTTAAGGACATACTTGTCCATTATGCTACACTGCTCTTTGAGAAAGACTGAGTTGCTGTGCTGAAATTAGGGCCCAGCACCGCCTAAAATGAAAAAGGTCCTTTTGCTGAGTCCAGCAAGCCTGCACTACTCTGTTTCTTGTATTGGCTCAAATCTTCCTCTACTTTCTCTTTTGAACTTATATTAGCCAGGGTTTGTAAGGATAGAAAAATTAAAATACTACTAGAATGCAGAAGCCCAGGTCCCCCTTGGGTTTCAGAAGAGTCCAAACCCCACTTAAGCTCTCTGACAATGATAAAACATTAAGTAAACATCTAAAAGTGGAATGTTAGCCATAGGTTTGCAAATGTCTGCTCTGTACTTATCTGGCCTTTCGGGGCGCTGTGACTCTGACTGTTCAAGATGTTTTTAAATTGTAAAAATTGTTATGACCAGTGTATGTCTCAAAATGCTTATGTCTTATGTCTTAAAATACTTACCCCTCCCAACTTGTAACTTCCCACCCTTAAAATTCCCCTGCCGTTTTCCCTTTAAAAAAACCCTGCTTACTGTAGCTCGGGGCCCTTCTCCTCTGTCCCTGTTTTGGGATATGAGGGGGGCCCTAGCGCGATAGTTAAATAAAACACCTCTTGCTGATTGCATCAAGTGATGACTCTCGTGATTGATTGGGGTGAGTGCTGAGACCCGAGGAGGGGTCTTTCCTAGACCTTACAGGTTCAGTAAAGTAACAGAAATATATATATATATATATATATATATATATGTCAAATCAGCTTAAAGTCCAAAGCAGTGTAGTCCCAAGTGGCTACCTGTACACAGAGAGCCAGAGGAACCAGCATCTGGTTAAGCAGTCCAAGAGCTAGAGTCTCAGAATTGGAGAGATGGAAAGGTCAGGAAACTCTCCAGAGAAACAATGGTGAAACCCTAGCTCAAAGAGCTGAAGGCCGATATTCCAGGCAAGAGCACTTCTCTCAGGAATAACCATACGTGATTCATACAGCTTTCTCCTTATTTTTATCAAGCACCTTTCCCTCTTTTTATCTTGCATCTTTCAGAATAGTGCGCCCACATTCACGGCAGGGCTTTCCCTTCAATCTGCTATTACATTAACCAATCATCTCATCAACACACCCAAAGTCACATAATCTTAGGTGTTTCATAATCCAATCAATTTGACAATCTAGATTACCCATCACAAGTGCAGCCCTTGTCAACTTGACTGGCAACCCTGTCTCTTTAAAATACAACAACAATATCAAATCTCACTTGACATGATATAACTATCCTGAGTATGATAAAAAGTGCACCTGTTACTTCCCTGAATAGGAGGCAAATTTTTCTGAGTGATGCTTACTCCTGATACTTAGATACTATAATGTGGATTTAACAACACTAAAATACTGACAGTAAGTCCATCAAAATTATGTTACATGATAAAGGAATAAGAAAGGAGAGAAAATAGATATTTACTTAATATACAAACATATTAACAAAACGAAAAAGAAATGGCAATTACAATCCTTGTTTCTGTAACTGATCTAATGGCCATAGTTGGTACTTACAACTACTTTCTTCTGCTACCCATTCTTTATTCCCTCTGCCTTCAGCAAGTACTTCAGCAGATCTTAGTACTTCATGGGGAGGGATGACCCACATCTTCATTCCTAGAGGACATAATAATACTAAGAGACATCCTAAAGGTTCTCCTGCTTCCCAGGCATACTTCTCCTTACCTTCATTGTAAAGTAACAGCCCAATTTCCCCTTGGTAATATGGATCAATCACCCTTGCCAACACCATAACTCCTTTCTCAGCTTGTTGACTCAGAGACATGAGGAGCACAAAGTGGTCAGGGGAAGTCTAACTTCCAGTTTAGTGGAATCATTGTTGTGCCTCTGGTAGAAGCATTTTCCCCTTCTGGAACTAAGACCAGCAGAGCATAAAGTAGAAGTAACACAAATATCTTCACAACCTTTGCCAATTTGGAGATACCCATCCACATATATCTTCCCCAAATGTCTTTGTTGCCATACTTCCAGTCATGTTCTTTCCAAGTCGCTGAACATCTAGCCAAACCATTGGCTACAGCCCATGAATCAGCGCATAATCATACACCTGGCCATTTTTCCTTTCAAGCAAAATGCACAACCAGGTGCATCGAATGAAGTTCTGCCCGTTAAGATATCCCCTCACCACTGTCCTTCAAGGATGTCCCAGAGAGGGGCTGTAGTGCTACAGCTCTCCAATTTCAGGTAGTACCCGCATGTAGTGCAGAATCATCCCAAAGCCAGGCCTGCCTTTTCTCTTCCTCTGTCAATTGATCATAAGGTACTCTCCATGAGATCATATGTTAACCCTGGGGGACAAAAGTCACTGTAGTAGAAGTAGGACCAATGGGTGTTTGAGCAACTTCTTCGTGTAATTTACTTGTGCCTTCAGGACCTGCTCCATCCTGGTCATGTATGTACCACTTCCATTTGATGATGGATTGCTACTGCCCAAATATTTGGCTAGATGGGTCTGATAATACCCAATTCCTGGGCAGCTCAGGTGGCATAGTAACTAGATGGTTCATAGTCAAGCATTGTTTCCAATAAGGCCCAGTAGCAGGCCAAAAGCTGCATCTCAAAGGGAGAATAATTGTCTGCAGATGCTGGCAAGGCCTTACTCCAAAATCCCAAGGGCCTTCTCTGTGATTTTCCTATGAGGGTTTTCAAAGGGTCCAGACAGCATCTCTAACTGTCACTGACATCTCAGGTACCATAGGGTCTGCTGGATCATAGGGCCCAAGTGACAGAGCAGCTTGCCCAGCAGCTTGGATCTATTATGAAGCCTTCTTCTGTTCTGGCCCCACTCAAAAATAGCAGCTTTCCAAGTCACTTCATTAAATAAGGCATCATATTATGTTTATTTTGTGTGAAGTTGGCACAGTTATTCTTCCAAACTAGTATACCATTAATATTTACCATTTGATACTCATGGTAATAATAAAAAAAATGGTAATCACAAAGACTGAAATTACCAGCATTATGTGGTTATAATGTCATTATCCAGATGATTTAGGGTATGTCTGTTTTAATTTTATTATTATTAAACTGAAAGCAATTTTTAAACTGGAGTAGATAACTTGAGAGTTTCCAGGGTATATCTACCAACATCCAGATATCTATGCAACCCAGTTGGAGAACAATGAACTAGGAGAGGTAAGAGATAAACATGTTTATTTTTAGTGCCTCACCCTGTACTTTGACAGCCAAGGATACTTCTCTACAGTTCCATTTAAGTAATCACACATGCCTTTTGCCTTGCAACTATGGGCCATTTAATTTCAGTCGAGGTTCAGTTTATTCATCTTTTAAACTAAGATCACAGTGTCTTGCTACATAGACGTTTCTATCAAAATTAGACTATAAGTACTAAATTTATGTATTTTGTCAGGTTGGGACATAATTAAAGAGAATTTTTTTCTTAAGCCAACCTTAATTTTATAACATTTTAATTTTATTCTACATATTGTCACTTTTGTGATTAACTAGTTGTATAATCTTGTGCACATCTTTGAATCTCTTTCTACCTTGGATTGCTTCGGTGTAATATAGGTATAGAAAAAAAATGCATGTCATACATTTTTAGGAGGATTAAATGAATTAAGTCCGATAGAGGACTAATATCTAGAATATACAAATAACTTAGAAGACTTTCCACTAAAAAAACAAATAACCCAATCAAGATATGGGCAATTGAATAGAAATTTCACAAAAGAAGAGATACAAATGGCCAATAGATACATGAAAAAGTGGTCCACATCATTAGCAATCAGGGAGATGCAAATAAAAACTACACTGAGATTCCATCTAACTCCAATCAGAATGGCACTCATCAAGATGTCAAAAAACAATAAATGTTGGCAAGAATGTAGGGAAATAGAACCTATTCTACACTGTTGGTGGGATTGCATTATAGTTCAGCTACTATGGAGATCGGTGTAGAGATTCCTCAGAAAACTAGGAATGAATCCACCATATGATCTAGCCACACCACTCCTATGTATCTTTCCAAAGGAGCCGAAATCAGAGAACTACAGTAATATATGCATACCCACGTTCATAGTAGCACAATTCACAATAGCAGAATTATGGAACCAACCTAGGTGTCCATCAACAGGTGAATGGATTACAAAATTATGGGAAATACACACAGTGGAATTCTACTCAGCAATAAAGAAGGAAATTATGTCATTTGCAAGAAAATGGAAGGACCTGGAGAACATTACCTTAAGTGAGATTAACTGGTCACAGAAAGTGAAGGGTCATGTTTTCTCTTATATGCACAAGCTAGGGAACAACTGGGATACCAGAGGGACTCCAGATAATAGAAGAGAATCCTTATGGAGCCAGGGAGGTGGTCTAAGGGAAGGGGAGGGGGAAGACTGAGGTTCATTAATGGAAATACTACCATTGACTATGTATACATATGTGAATTTACCAAGGACAATTTCAGTACTCTGCATTGGGAAGGGGGGAAATGAGGCAGCGGGAGCGGGGAGAGTTGGGCACCAAGTGCTGTGTGCTGTGTGCATGTATGACACTGTCAACATGATTTTTATTATGTTATGAGACTATACTGCACCAATAAAAGCATATTAAAGTAAAATAAATGAGTTAAATATTTGAAGCTGTTAGAACAGTGCCTGGTTATGTAAACACATTCAATAGTTACCACTTCTTGAGACAGTAGATACTTTACAAAGACCATTCTCTAGGGATGGAATGTTTTCCTCCTTCCTTAGGCAAGCCATGCCTTTCCTTCTTCCCTAAATTTTACATAATAGTCACATTTTCCATAATCAAATTTAGTAAAAATTGCTCTACTTTCTTTCATTTATTTTATTCATTCATTTATTTTAATTTACTTATTTTAGAAATTTCTACTCTGTATTATTGCCTAGGTATAGATTGTTCAACATGACATAAAAAAGTTTTTTATCTCTCTATCTTTGGTACTGGGGATTGAACCCAGGAGTAGCATTCTACTTCTGAGTTATACCCCCAGTTCTATTTTAGTTATTAACTTGAAACAGGATCTCACTAAGTTCCTATATAGATTAATGTAGAAATAGTTCAAATATTTCAATGAAAAGAGGAAAAACAGGAGCCATAATGTTATCTCAGATATTCCTGACTAGACTTTAGATGTGTGTGTGTGTGTGTGTGTGTGTGTGTGTGTGTGTGTGTGTGTGTGTAGAAATCAGTTAACTTATTATAAGTGAAAATCTCATTGTATATATGGAACATTACTTTGAAATGATTAATTTTTTGCTATGATTAATTTCTTTTATAATCTTAATACTCAGAACTGAGTTGAAATAATCCCTTCAGGTATCATTAGGGAGAATTTGTTTCTATACAGTACAACTAAATCACATTACAATCACCTTGAAAGGGAAGATAAAAACCCTTCTATTCTTTCCTAGAACACATTACCTCAAAACAAGAAGAGGACTAATTTATATTTCATTGATAAGTTGCTCCTACTTTTTCAAATCAATGATTACTGTGTAACTAGCTTTTAATAGTCTCGTTTTCAATTCAGTTCAATAGTATCTAACTATTCAAGTATTTAATGTGTGCCAAGCCCTTTTCTAAGATCTTTCTATAATAACCCTATGAAGTGGATATTGCTATTTCTCCCATTTTATAGTTAAAGGAACTGGGAGAGTTTAAGTAGAAATTTCCATTTTGATAGATATAGTTGCCAGAATAAAATGATGACAGTTGAAGGATTTAATATCCAGAAGTGTTGTCCACATTCCTATTTTAATTTTTTCAAAAATCCCTGGCTGATTAGTGACTCTTATCATATTTAGGAAACCAATGTAGGATGTCTCCCAAATACCCAGAGAAAAGAAATAAGTCATTCCATCAAAATCTCACCAAAAAACTACACAATGCTACCTGAATTTGAATGTCTATAGAAGTCTTTTTGACTGCTTCCTTGTGGCTTGTGATAACTGCCCAAGAATAGAATTGGGTCTTCTGCTGCCTCTGTGAGCCTAACAATAGACTAAGCTTTTGACAAACAATTCCACATCATCAGTTTTGTTTTTTTAAATTCTTAATGGAGGCATTAAGATTCTGATGATGTATTTCTGTCCAGCTTGCAACTAGTTCTAAAATATCCTCTTTGTTCACCACAAATTGTTTTAACTTTTCACTTACATATACTATATAAAAAAAGAACAAAAGTAAAAGGTAAACATCATTATGATAAACATCAAAATATGGCTTTTTGGCTACTCTCATATTTTTATGACAAGGAAGAAATTGAACATCCTGTATAGTGAATTCAATTATACCTGTCTACCTATTACCATAACTCATGATTATCAGATAAAATGCATAATGTGGCAAAATGGCAGTTTAATAGTTACATAACGGCACTGAGCTACACTATATGAGATAAAATATCTTTTATAAGGCTGCAGGGTCTTCTTAAATAGACAAATGTGTTAAACTATAAACATTAGCATGCTAGAATTATTTACTTTACAGATTTGTGGGTGTTTTGCTAAATTGTCCTGATACATTTGAAGCCACTTGGCTTGAAGTTTACTAAGAGTTAATGATTTGCATTATTATCTTGAACACTTAAATATTTTTCTTATTCAGTGCAGATTCTCTAATATAAATCTTTATGAATATGGTTTATGCTTTGTAGAAGGAACTGCTATTTGATTCTCAAAATCTCATTCAAAAGATGTAGCCTTTATGACTGTTTTCCAAATGGTCATATTTCATGAACAAGTTAGGTTAAACATATGGACAAGGAACTATTGATTAAGAAAAACTTTGTGTCACAAATTAAAGAGGAAGTTATTTTTATCTCTTCATTATCTATTTTATTGTTAAATTTCATATTTTTACATTATAATTTTACATTATAGTAAGATTCATATATAGTGATGTATTCAAATATGCACACAGCATTATTTGGGGGTTTTTTAATTGTAATAATTCGTGCATTGTAAGTACACATCTTTGTTAGGTACAAATTGATAACGACATATTTGCACACATTTCTCATTTGACCCCTTCCCCAATTCCCACCCCGCTCCTTCGCCCTCCCTCCCTCTCAGGTTCAGTTCAGTGAGTGATCTTGATATAATTGTAAGTACATCATGTGCCTTATGTGCCTTAGGATGCCCCCACCTCCTGTCCATCCCCTTCGGTTATGTCAACTTCTTTGCTCACCGAAGGTCTCTCCTTTTTCATCTGGAGACCCTCTTAGACCCCATCTTCTCCCTAGCATCCGCATATTAGGGAGAACATATGCTTCTTTACTCTTTGTGATGGGCTAATCTCACTTAACATAATGTTTTCCAGTTGCATCCATTTCCCTGCAAATAACATGATTTTGTTCTTCTTTATAGCTGAGTAAAATTCCATTGTGTACATATCTCATAGTTTTGTGATCCATTCATCTGTCGATGGACATCTTGGCTGCTTCAATAGTTTGGCTATTGTGAATTGTGCAGCTATAAACATAGATACACATGCGTCTGTCTGATAGTTTGGTTTACATTCTTTTGGGTATATACCCAGTAGTGGTATTGCTGGGTCATATGGTAGGTTCATTCCCATTTGTCTGAGGGTCCTCCATACTGTTTTCCACAGTGGTTGCACAACTTTGCAATCCCACCAACAATGTATTAGGGGGGTTCCCACTTCTCCACACCCTCACCAGCAGGTGTTGTTGTTCATGTTTTTTATGATTGCCATTCTGATTGGAGTTAGGTGAAATCTCAAGGTAGTTTTGATTTGCATCTCCCTGATTGCCAATGATGTGGAACATTTCCTCATACATTTATTGGTCATTTGTATTTCTTCTTTTGTGAAGTATCTATTTAGATCCTTTGCCCATTTTTTGATTGGGTTATTTGCTTTCTTCGCTGTGATTTTCTTGAGTTCTTTGTATATCCTAGATATTAGACCTCTATCTGAAGAGTAACTGGCAAAAATCTTTTCCTACTCTGTGGGCTCTCTGTTGAGGTTCTTGATAGTTTCCTTTGCTGCACAGAAGCTCTTCAGTTTAATGCAATCCCATGTATTGATCTTCCTTTGAGCTGCTTGTGCTTTAGCCAGGCATGGTGGTGTATGCTTATAATCCCAATACTTGGGAGACTGAGACAGGAGGATTGAAGGTTCAAGGACAGCTTCAGCAAGTAGTTGACTTTCATCAACCTAGTGAGACCCTGTTTCAAAAACAAAAATAAAATAGGGCTGGGGGTATAGCTCGGAGGTAGAATGCCTCTAACTTCAATCTCCAATGCCAAAATATACATATATATATATATATATATATATATATATATATGGCAAATATATATATGTATTTGGCAAAATATATATATTGGCAAATATATATATTTTGGTAAATATATATAGGCATTGGAGATTTATATATATTCATATATTTATAAATATTTATTTATATATATATTTGTTAAAATATCTTTCCATATATATGTATATGGAAAGATATTTCAACAAATGGGAACTTTGGAATCTCGTTACCATCACATCTTGAGGGTGAGATTTATCTGTCATTGATAGAAAATATGTAAAAACAATACTATTTTTCCCCAATTTGTTTTTTTTTTGTTTTGTTTTGTTTTTGCAGTACTGGGGATTGAACTCAGGGGCATTCTACCTTTGAGCTATACCCCCAGCCCTATTTTTTATTCTTTATTTTGAAGCAGGGTCTCACTAAGTTGTGGAGTGCCTCACTAGGTAGCTGAGGCTGGCCTCGAACCCGGATTCTCTGGTCTCAGCCTCCCAAATGCTGGGCCCAATTTAAGTTATAATGAATGGAAAGTACTCTTGGATTGTCACATATCTTTAGATTGAAAACTCATAAGTGCTTTATTATTGCTGCCTGTCCTTTCAGGACACTATACCATGTACCAAGAATTCTATGGTTAATTTGACTCCCACCAGTGTAAGCTACCTCACTGAACCACTTGCTGTGTTTATTATACCTTAATTCCTGTCAGCAGGAGTTTCAAGATGGCAAAGAGGAGAGATACCAAGCTTGGGAGCTTCTAAGAAAGTTCTAAAACAAAATTTCCTTTATTCTTTGTGAAGTAAGAGAGTCAAGATGAGAAGAACTAACAATTACAGAATTATTAAATAACACAAGCTAACAGCCTCTGATCCCTAGAAACATCTTGTCTTGATAAGCAAAGCAGCCAACAGCAAAGGGGCATGCCCTGCGAGATTAGCTTTAGATCTCACTGCTAGTACAGACTTCTCACAATTGCAAAAAATCGGGACACCGAGCTCAGCAGTCACAGCCTAGAAGACCAAGCCGATTATGGTCGCTGCTCTCACCGCTGACTTGGCGCCACACACATGCCCCTGGACAGGCGCATGCGCTGACCCGGAGCAGAAGTCCCCATCTCCAGATCCACAGACCCCTAAGACCATGCTAGTGTGCTTTCCCCACTCTCCTCTCTCTGCAGCGACAGTGCTGGCAGTGCTGACAAAAGTCACATGGGCCTTCAGACACGGCCTAGTCCTTCCTACCCTGTGGACCCAGCACCTATGGAAGTGGATGTGTTGCTGCACCAGCGTGGCCTCAGAGACATTGTTCCTAACACTGAGCCGGCACTGAGTGGGACGGACTTTAGTCCTCCCTGCCAGCACAGAATTAGTATCAGCAGGACCACTGCAGGCCCAGGACTGCCTCCCAGGTGCCAGCATGGGCGTATGCGGTGGCTGAGGCTACAGGGTGATCTAGGAGGACTGGTGTTACTGGCCCCAAGGGGAGGGAACCGTAGCAGCAGCTACTGTATGGACCCGAATACCAGGGGGAAAGAAGAGAGCCGTGAGGTCTTCCTGACAGAGTGCCCAGTACCACCAGTAGGGAGTAGTGCCAGTGGCGGGAACCCAGGCCCAGGGGCACCGCAACCAGGAACTGATGACAGGCATTGCCAGCAGCACAGCATCGCTCCCCCTCACAGACCCAGCAGCAGCAGCATGGACCCAAGCTACAAGGATCCAACTTAGGTTGTGGAGAACCCCAGGGTCATTGCACCATGGAGAATCGAGGCCCAACCCCACTACAGAGCCAAGCCTGGTGCCAAACCAGTGCAAGGAGGGTCACAGAGACCGGGTTGTGCCTTCAGGCCCTCTCGCTGGTGTCTCCCTGCCCCCATTACTGCACACAGCACAGGGTGAATGACACTGTCTACACTCAGGGAGAGGATCTTTTTCCTCCTCACCCACTGAACAATCAGCAAAGCTCCCTGGCAAACAATAGACTCTGCAAATCTTAAACTGAACCAGAAAGGATTTGACTAAAGACTCAAATGATCTCAACTTGACCTTCCCTTATCCAGCTTGCTAAAGGGTAAAGGAAACACAGACTATATCACATGGAGCAACAGAAGCTCACAAACATTTAGAGCAGAAGAGGACTGCTTCCTTGACATTTCACTATTAATCAGACCAAGTCCCTATGTCCCTATTCAGGTGGAAATTTTTTGTTCTCGTTGCTTTGGGAGTTTCGTGTGTGTGTGTGTGTGTGTGTGTGTGTGTGTGTGTGTGTGTGTGTGTGTGTGTTTAATTATTGTATCTGTATCATAGTTGTGATAGTTTGACTATTACTGTTTTATTTTTTGTTCTTTGTTTTTTTCTTTTCCTTTTTCTTTTTTCCCCTTTTATTTTGGTTTGTTTGGGGGTTTTTTAGGGGGAGGATTGTTTACCTATTTTTTGTTTTGTCTGGGGTTTCATCTCTTTTGCTTTTCTTCCACGTGAATTTGTTCATGTATGAGTTAGTCTGCAGTCTTTTTCTATCTGGGTTTTCACTTTTTTTCCCTCTTTTTTACCTTTTTCTTTTCTTAATTGTTTGTTTCTATGTTGATGCATCATAGTCATTGTGGCTTTCCCCATGTGATTTTTCCATATTCTGGACTGTCACTGTTCTCCTACCTTCTTCCTCCCTTTCGTTTTATAAAATAATAGAGTGTCTACCTGGACATAAACATCTAAACCTGGAGTGAGAACTTTTAACTCCAAAGGCAGGACTCTGAGAAATACACACTCCATGACCAGTTGCTTCAAACACCAAACAGGCCAGAAGATAGTCCACCAAATCCCAAACATATACCCCCAGTATATGACAGGGAGCATTAGGACAAGAGGCTCAACTCCCCACAAATTGAAAGGAAGTCAGACTAAGGTGGGGGTTCTAGACAGTGTGCCCAACATCAACAAAACAGTCAACTTGAGGATGGATGATCTCCCTGAATAGACAACAATTCCTGCCCAGCTCTCTTCCCTAAATGTCTTTGTCACCATACTTCCTATCATGTTCTTTCCAAGTCCCTGAACATCTAGTCAAACCATTGCCTACAGCCCATGTATCAGTGTATAATCATTCATTTGGCCATTTTTTCTTCCAAGTTAAATGCACAACCAGGTGCACTGAATGAAGTTCTGCCCAATAAGATTTCCCCTCATCACTGTCCTTCAGGAATGTCCCAGAGAGGGGCTGTGGTGCTACAGATGTCCAATTAGTACCCAGGTACACAGACAAGTATGTTTCTCTTGTATGTTGAAGGGCTCCCTGAACTGTGGGGCTCAGATAAAGGCCCTCCTCACCTAAGTAGAAGCCTTAGCTTGGAGAATAAAGGGGAAAGAATAAATTATTATTTATTATCACATGGAGTAAAATTACTTTGACTCCATATACTTGGCAATTTCATATACTTATCACAGGAAGTCCTATTTCAGTCAGTATTCTCACTCCTGTAACCCCAGACACCCACCACCACAACTTAGAAGATTTATTTGCTCACAGCTCTGTAGATTTCAGGAGTTCAGTCCCCATTAGGCCAGGTGAAGTCTGTAGGCTCAGGGCATGGTGCAGGAGAGAGAGAGAGCGAGAGCGAGAGCGAGAGCGAGAGCGAGAGAGAGAGAGAGAGAGAGAGAGAGAGAGAGAGAACATCTATGCTCTCACATCAAGAAGGCTGGAAGCAAGAGAAAGCCAGGAGAGGAGTGATGCTGTGATCCCCAAGGCCACACCCCATGGACCCCTCTTTAGCAACCAAGTCCCACCACTAACATGGCTACTCTGTCCCCATGAAGTTTAGGGAGGCATTCTAAACCCAAACTATAACAGAGCCCTAACGTAACAGAGTCTCTGCACCAGCTGCTTGCGGAGGACAAGGAGTCTGAGCAGAAGGGTGGCAGAGGAGCCTCTGAGAGTCAAAACCAAGAAGGTGAGGCAGGCAAGCATTTTGTTTGACATATGCTTTTATTATGTCACTTCCAATCGATATGTCATAATTACATGCATTTTGAACTGAAACAGCTGCCAAAGGGAGAAGTTCCACCTGCCTGGGGATTCTCCACTTGCTCTGTATGTTTGTTAAATGAATCAGCTAAATGCCACCAATACTGATTGAGTAGCATGAAAGATGGAGTGTAGATGGGTACCTGGGTCCAGGAGGAGGGAAGACCCTCCTCTCTCACCTGGAAAACACCCCAGAGACTGGTTTTTCTGGGACTCTACCCCCTGCCCTGAGATGGTACTTAATAAAAGCCTGTTTCTCATCAATCATACAATAAAACTGATGTTCCTGAAGG
Organism: Graphiurus murinus; assembly: GCA_004027655.1. NCBI lineage: Eukaryota > Metazoa > Chordata > Mammalia > Rodentia > Gliridae > Graphiurus > Graphiurus murinus. Next base: position 65,732 of record PVLC010002241.1, on the reverse strand, counting down.
ACAATCATTGATATGTGAGATGTGTGAGTGTTTTAGGTCCTCCTTACACAGAATTGGGCTGGGCACACTGCAGTTTGAGCAGGTAGTAATATAACACTGAGAGTTAATCCATAAACCTAAAGGGAAGGGTGACTTCAGAGACCTATTGAGATTCTCCAAAAGCAATAATCAATGACTCAAAATGGGTCAGAAGGGGCTAGGTTCTGAACTATCTGCAGGGCAGAAAAGCAGACCTTGTGTGTGACACGGTGACACTGACACACCTGGTTGCCATTTTCAAAATGACCAATGGGAACATTAGATGTGTCTTCATTCTGCCAAGATATTCAGAAGCAGACTGTGTTGGAGTCAGGTATGTTGTGAACTGCAGTCCCCATAGTGGCTTAAGGGTCAAGTGACTGCTGTTCAGTTTCTTCACTGTATCATGTATTCACAGAAGTCTTTCCATGGTGACATTTACTCTTTTTTAGAGCAGTGGCATGGGACAGTCCCTCTGAGAGGCCTGACCCAGGTATGGGTCCTGCAGCAAACCCTCTTTTCCACGGGGTGCTGAGCAGAGAACAAGATGTCCTTAAGGTCAGAAGGGAGGATATGTGAAAAGAGACAGCAGCCTGCAGGGCTTGAGAGTGGTCAGAAGGTAATGTTTCCCAAGACAGACTCTAGTCCCCAGGTCCAGGTGTCTCCATCCTAGGCAGTGAATGTGTGATCTAAGAAACCCATCAGGGAGCCTCTTCCTGGTCTGTAAGGAACCACAACACACTTGCCAGGTAACAGAGGCAGTATACATGGCCTAACCTGTCCCCTAGATTCTCATCCTCATGTTCCTCCAAACCCAGCAGGCTTTCCCCTTACAGGGCTATAGCTGGGTACAGGAATGGCCTCCGAGCTCCAGCAGCATGGGCCACTGAGCCTGTCAGTTCACCAGGTAAGCTCTTTAAGTTGGGATCACTACATTGTCCCTTTAATAGGCATTTCAGACCCAGCTGGTATTATTTTCCTAACCTAACCCATGACAGGCAGTGCCCAGCATCCATCCCACGGCTGCAGGCTGGGGACACTGGCCGGAGCTCTGCATCTGTCTGATCCATGGCCCATGGCTTAGGGCCTGTGGTATGGATGAGGAAGATAGGGTAGGTCCATGGAGAGGTGCCAGGTGCCCACAGCTGTGAAAGTGGGAAGAGGAGGTGGAGTGAAGAGCACAGCATGAGCAAAGACAGGGAGGAGGGAGAGCTGGAAGGAAGGGAGTCTCGAAGTGACGGTGAGTGGACATCAAGATGGCTTGGTCTCTACCAGTGGTGTAACCTGGGCTCTTGTCCCCATCTTGGGAAGGAATCTTTGCTTGTGACTCAAAGGAATTGGTTGAGAAAAGGGCAGGTCCATAAGGAGGTCCTGATGATAGGTAGTTTGGGCCAGGCTTCATCCAGGGAAGGGGATAGACAGGTTTAATCTGAATGACCACATATGGAAGAACCATGCTCCTACCCCTCCTCATTTTGGTATTGAGAATCAAGCCCAGAGAAATTTCACCTCCAAGCTATACCCTAGGCCCTTTTTATTTGTGTTATTCTGAAAAAGGGTCTCAATAAGTTGCTGAGGAAATTGCTAAGTTTCTGAGGCTGACCTCGAACCTGCAACCCTCCTGTCTCATACTACCAAGCACTGGGATTACAGGCCTGCACCACTACACTTGTTAAGTTTCCTCCTTTCTTTAAAAAGCAACGTCCATCTTGGCATGGTGGTACAGGCCTGTAATCCCTGTATTTGAGAAGCTGAGACAAGAGGATCACAGGTTTGAGGCCAGCCTCAACGACTTAGACCCTCAGCAATTTAGTGAGACACTGTTTCAAAATAAAAAAAATAAATAAATAAAAAGGGCCAGAAAAATTCTTCTGACCTGAATTGTGTCAAACATTTCAGAAAACCTGCAGGTCCCTCATCAGGGAATCCCCTCCTTTTTCCTGAACTTGTCACCAGCTAGGAGATTTATATCTATTATCCCCTTGAATCTACCCCAATTCTTTTCAGTTAGGTACTATTTTTATTCCCATTGTGCAGATAAGGATACAAAGGCCCGGGGAGATTGTCATTCACAAAAGCTCACACAGCTGATGAGTGGCAGCACTCTCTATTATAGAAATTTACTTTCTTGCAGACACCAACATGAGAGATGAGTAAGGACACATTGCACACCAGGCTCCCAGGAAGGACAGGTGTGTCGTTCTTGACTCTGAAGTCTGTCCTGTGCACCTTAAAGGGTGTTCATGAGTGGGAGAGGGGCAGAGATGCTATCCACCAGCTAGGATGAAGGAAGAAAAAATGACAGCTGCACCAGTAGGGAGCCAGTTCCCCTTCTGAGGAATGGACTTCATTTACACTGGGCAGGCAGGGGTCTCTGGCAAGACGTGATGCTGTATCCAGATGCATCGGGCAGTGCAGGTGGCAATTCTGACTTCCGTAGGGTACAGGCAACAGTGCTGGCACCTTTGTGCAGAACCTGCCTTCTCTGCTCCTATGTCCCTGGGCCCTGCACATGCGAATCCATCAGGAGTGCAAATGAACTGCTGCATGGACCCGATGTGGCTGGGGTCTGCACTGATCAGGTCCACAGGCAGCTTGGTGGTCATGGATTTCTTTCAGCAGTCCCTCTGCTCATCCAGGGGATTCCACACAACCCGGTCAGTACTGTCCTGTCTCTAGAGCTTTCAGCATCTGCACTGAGGTGGCTCTGACCTCGTTTACATTGGTAAATATCAGCTTATAACTGACCAGGTAAGCTAGAGGGAGGGCCAGCTGCACAGGCTTGCTTTGGCTTCCTCTCCCACCTCCTGGAGGCCTCACTGGAAATGTCACCAGAAAAGTGTTGCCTTTCACATATGCTACCTTTACCAGAATTTACTTACTTTTTTTTTCCAAATTGACTCACTTCCTGTAACATGGGCTATATCTTCAGTATTAACATTAGCAGGCTTTGGAGTTTGATGTGTTTGTTTTTCCTAAAACACTTTAAAATGAATATGCAATAATTAAAACATGTAATGATGAAATTAGAAACCCATCCATCTGTTCACCATCAAAAGTCTTTTCTGGGCCTGACCTGATATTATACCCTGGTAATCCCAGTAATTGGGAGGCTGAGACAGGAGTATCTCAGGTTCAAGGCCATCATCAGCAACACAGTGAGGCTCTCAGAAACTTAGTGAGACCTTGTTTCAAAATAAAAAAATTCAAAAGGGGGAGGGTATTAGGGTGTACCTCAAAGGGAAAATGCCTCTAGGTTCAATCCTCAGTACCAAAGTAAATAAATAAATCAAGTCTCTCTGGTAGTGTGTATATCACACCCTGGGGAAAATGCATACTTTGTGGTAGAAGCATCTGTTCTGGAGTTGAGTAGACCCAGCTGTCACCACTGTTGCTACCCTGATAGATGGGCACTGCTGGAAAATTTGCTTAACGTCCCTGAGGCCTTGGTTTAGTTCTCCCATACAGGACTGCTGGAGGACTAAGTGGTGGATACCAGTATTTAGTTCTGGGCTTATCAGTGGGAAATACTCTCTTCAGTTCTTTCATTTCCAACTCCTTCTATGGTTTGTCTGAGTTTTCCTGGGAAACAGAACCAGGATATGCAAATTCTCTAGATCTCTCTCATGTATACACTGTACCTGACTTATGATGCCTTCTTTGACTTAGGACTTTTTAACTTTACATTGGAGCAAAAGCACACCCACACAAGTGTTGTGCTTCTCATTTGCAGTAGATTATTCAATACTTACATGAGAGAGTCTACACTTTACTATAAGGCAGACTTTGTGTTAGGTGACTTTGCCCAGCTGTAGGTTGGTGGAAGTGTTCTGAGCATGTTAAAGGCAAGTAAAGCTGAGCTATGATGTTTGATAGGTTAGGTGTGGGAAATGCATTTTCTATTTTTGATACTTTCTTTTCTCTACTTTTTTCTGGGAGGTGGGGGGTTGCTGGAGATTGAACCCAGGAGCTTTATACCTCTGAGATATACCCCCAGTCCTATTTTGTTTTTAATTATGAGACAGGATCTTGGTAAATTGCTGAGGGTCTTGCTAAATTGCTGAGGCTGGCCTGGAACTTGTGATATTCCTGTCTCAGCCTCCAAAGTACTAGGATTGCAGGCCTCTGCCAGCATGACCAGCTTACACTTTTATTTTTTAACAAAAGAAGTTGTTCTGGGATCTTTCTGCACACTACAGAAAGAAGTTCCTCCTGCCTGTTATCTGAAGTTTTTTTATTTCCTCCTGCGTGTCTCTCTCCTCTCTCTCTCTCTCTCTCTCTCTCTCTCTCTCTCTCTCTCTCTCTCTCTCTGCCTGGCTTGCTTTTTTTGTTTTTTAATATATACTTTTAGCCAGCGTGGTGGCACATGCTTGTAATCCCAGTACTTGGGAGGCTGAGACTAGAGGATTGCAGGTCTGTGGCCAGCCTCAGCTACTTAGTGAGGCCCTCCTCAAGTTAGTGAGACCCTGTTTCAAAATAAGGAATTAAAAATATGGCTGGGGTTGTAGCTTGGAGGTAGAATGTCCCTAGGTTCAGTCCCCAGTACCGAAATGCTATATATATATATAGAGAGAGAGAGAGAGATAGATAGATAGATATAGATAGATAGATAGATAGATAGATAGATAGATAGATATATTAGCCTTTTCAACAAATGGTGTTGACAAAACTGGCTATGCAATTGTACAAAAACAAAAATGAAATTAAATCCTTACCTCTCACCTTGCACAATATTCAACTTAAGAGGGGTCAAAGACCTGGAAATTAGACCAGAGTCTTAAATTACTAGAGGAGTGCATAGGTCCAACACTCCAACATATAGACACAGGTAGAAACTTCCTCAATAATACACTCAAAGCTCAGGAAATTAAAATAGGAATTAATGAATGGGACAGCATTAAACTAAAATGTTTCTGCTCATCAAAGGAAACCATTGGGTCTAAAAAGAGAGCCTACAGAACGAGAGATCTTTTCCAGCTATTTCTCTGATAAAGGACTAATATCTAGAATATGCAAAGTATTAAAAGACTTAACACTAATAAAATAACTCACTCAAGAAATACACAACTGAACTGAATAAACTCTTCACAAAAGAAGAAATACAAATGATCAATAACTATATGAAAAAATATTCAACAACATTAGCAATCAGGGTGATGTAAATAAAAACTACACAGAGATTTCACCTAACCACAATCAGAATGACTATCATGAAGAAGTCAAACAACGATAAATGCTGATGAGGATGTGGGGAAATAGGAACTCTTCTACATTGTTGGTGAGGTTGCAGATTAGTATAACTGCTATGGAGATCCGTATGGAGATTCCTCAGGAAACTGAGAATAGATTCCCCATATGATCCAGCTATTCCGCTCCTGAGTATCTTTCCAAAGGGACTTAAATCAGAATATTATAGTAATGCATACATATCTATGCTTATAGCAGCACAATTCACAATAGCCAAATTATGAAACCAACCAAGGTGTCCATCAACAGATGAATGGATTACAAAATTATGGGATCCACACACAAGGAAATTCAACTCAACAATAAAGGACAAAATTATGTCATTTGTAAGAAAATGGATGTAACTGGAGAACCTTATGTTAAGTGAGATTATCCAGTCACAGAAAGTGAAGGGTCATATGTTTTCTCTCATATGTGGAAGTAGGGAGTATCAGGATACAGAGGGACTATAGAGGTAGTCTGGGGAGAGAAGGGTGAATTAATGAAGGAAACACTTCCATTGACATTACGTACCTATGTGAGAATACCAATGCCGATATCATGTATGGAGACAGGAGGAGTGGGGAGGGAGCCAGGGGGAAGCCTCTAAGTGCTGTGTGGATGTATGTCACCATCACTAGGAACTACATGTTGATGTGAGACTCTAATGCATGAATAAGAGCATTAAAATTAATTAATTAAATATAATAAAAAAGATATAACAGGAGCAAAACTACAGTGAGAAGAGCCAAATGGATTATTATATAATATTTGCATAATGTTTTAATGTTCGCAGATTTTGTGAATCAAATTATCATACTACCACCGTCTGCCTACAAAGCCTACAACTAAATATTAGTCTTCAAATATCTTTCCAAAGGAATTGAAGTCAGAATATTCGAATGATACATGCATATCCGTGTTTATAACAGTGCAATTCACAATAGCCAAATTGTGGAACTAGTCTACTAGTCTAGATATCTGTCAAAAGATGAATGAAAATGTGGTGTATAGACGCAATGGAATTTTACTCAGCCGTAAATAGCAATATGATGTCATTTTTAGGGAAATGGATGTAACTAGAGAATATTATACTGAGTTAGATTCACCAGTCTCATAAAGTGAAGGGTCATATACTTTCTCTCATGTGTGGAAGCTAGGGAGAAATTGGGATACAAGAGGGACCCCCAAATAAAGGAGGAGAAATCCCAATGGAGTGATGGAGAGGGTCTAGAGGAGGGAGGTGGAGGAGATGGGGGAGACTTGATGAAGGAAACACTTCAAATAATGTCATGTACATATATATACACAAAATTATGAATGCCAATCTCAATATCATGAACAGGGAGGGGAAGGGAATGGCGTGGAATCTCGAAGGAAACTCATCAAGTGCCATGTGCATGTATGTTCCTATCACTCTTATTATACTCATTATGATGTATAATTACAATGCACCAATAAAAGTATATTAAAAAAAACCTGTTTCTGTGGAGAAATATATTCTGAGTTAAAATAAGAGATTTCAGGAAAATACATTTTTCTGGTCCCATACAGCACCTGGAGCCACCTGACCAAGAAGATATAACCTCCCTACCCCACCCAGCAACTTCAAAGAGCATTTAGCATCTAACAAGAGACTCTGCCAATCCTGGAATCCCAGGCTGACTGGGTAGAAGGGAGTCTCCCTTTTGTTTTCTCTACCATCTCTTGGACTCCTGCCACCCAAAAACCCTTGAAGGACCTACAGCTATTTCTGAAGGTATTTCCATTTCTCCTCCCCCTCCCTCTTGCATAGGATCACAGACCTTGCATATGTCTGTGACATTCAGATCAACTATTAGTGAACCTCTTGGCTTCAGGCCAATACTAGGGTTGAGATTATTCTATGCAGTAAGTACATAAGGTCAATTAATGTTGTCAGCAGTCATGGCCAGAAGAAATCGCAAATGGAACCCAGGAGCTCTAGTCAGTGGTTAGAAGTATGGTAAAATCATGAATAAAATAATGGGTTTGAATTTATAAAAATCACAGGTCAGGATATGTGAATTAGGAGAGAGGCTATAAATGCTAAGGTGCTTCTGATAGGCAGAATTTTCACTGGTTCTTCCAAATCCCTGCCCCCTGGTACATATGCCTTACGTAATGCCCTGGAGAGGCTTAGGCAGAGTCTATGATTATGATGAGATTACATTATAATTTCTCATGATTGGGTTACATTATATAGGAAAGGTGAAGACATTGTACATATATAATCAAGATGCCTAATCAGTTATCTCTGAGTTAATTAAAAGAGATTATTTTGGTTGAGCCTAGCCAAATCAAGTGAGCCATAAAGAACAAAGGGCAAGGGGCCACATGTGGGAGGGTCTCTGGTGGGTGTCTTCTCAGCTATGAAACTCAACAACCCAGCCCAGTACCAGTAAGAAAATGATCACCTCATCATACAACCGCAAAGAAGGGAACTTTGCCAACAGCCTGGGGGATACGGGAGAGATCTGAGCCTCCAGATGAAGATGCTTCCAGCTGACACCTTGATTGCAGACATAAGACACTGAGCAGAGAACCCAGCTAACAAATGCCACATTCTTGATAATAAACAAATGCTAGATAGTAAGCTATTATTGTTGTAAGGCACTAAGTTTGTGGCAACTTGTTATGCAACATAGAAAACTAATAGTGTCATAGGTCATAGTGTATGTGTGTGCACAAGAACACACATGTATATTGGTGCGCATGCACACTTTGTGCCCTAGGGGAACGTGGTGGCTTTGAAGCACTGAGCAAAACCTAATGCATACTGTTGCTATTGTGCTGTATGCTTTTGTACACTTGTCTTCGACATATTTTTAAAGAGCTCTTTTCCTACTTATCACATATACTCACATTCTGTAATTGGATTTAATACATATTTTAAATCCTCATCTTGATGACAATGCAATAATATACAAAAGAGATTTGTTTTGTCCCAAAAGGTGGAGTTCTGAACCCCTGAACCTTGCAAGTGCTTCTCTGCTTTGAGTCCCAAGTTACATTTATAAGTAGAACAAGAGGTAGAAGAAATTAGAGACTGGATGCAGTGAGATTTAAAGTTCCTAGGGGAGTGGCACGCCTAACAGAAAGCCTGCAAGTTTGCGTAATTACACAGACCATTTAGATGAGGCTGTTATTGTTATAGCACAGAATTAGATAGGGGCCTGAGGCAGTTTTATTTTGGTGATCTCAGAGTACAGTCTGGTGTATATCTGTGCCATCAGATTGCACTCTAAATAAAATATAGCACAAGGTAAACTCAGAACCTTCCTATTCACAGTGGTGCTAGCTCCAAGCTCCCCCACTGCATCCAATAACAGATGGACAACAAGTGTCCTTCTGTTAATGGTACGGAGCTCAAAATGAAGAGGGTCTATCAGAATTTTATATCTAATATCTCTTCATAAGGGACTTTGGTTCTTAGATTTGGCAGTAATAAAGAGAAGAAAAACCAAATGCTTGAATGCTAGAGGGCAGAGTTCCTCGGTTTAAAAAAAAAAAAAAAAAAAAGAAGTCTAAAAGACTCTCTCACATTTGGTCTCTCCCTCTTGAGGTTGCCTGTGTTTTCCTTCGAACATGTATCCTTCACTTTACTAAAGTGTCTGTCTTTATCTCTGAAAAAAAATTTTTAAATCACTTTCATTTTATTTATTTGCATATGACACTCTAAGCATGGGCATTTCTAATTGCTATCAGTAGATTTTAATTATGGATTAATCTAAATAGCCAACCTCCCCAAATAAAACTGGACAGTGTCAATTCAATCTTTGTGTGTATGTATGTGTGTGTGTGTGTATGTGTGTGCATGTATGTGTGTGTGTGTGTGTGTGTGTGTGAGAGAGAGAGAGAGAGAGAGAGAGAGAGGTGCTGCGAATTGAACCCAGAGGCATTCTACCTCTGAGCTACACCCCCAGCCCTATTTTATTTATTATTTGGAAACATTGTCTCACTGAATTGCTAATAGCTTTGCTAAATTGCTGAGGCTGGCCTTGAACCTGCAATCCTCCTGTGTCAGCCTTACTGGGATTACAGGCATGTGCCACCACACGCAGTGGTGTCAACTAAATCTTTAGCAATAAACATATTTGTACTTGTTACTCCAGAAAATAAAGCCAGAACCAAAATTTCTAAATAATACTGGTAAAAAAAAATAGACTCATGAAGTAGAAAATTTTTATTTAAAAACTCCTATAATATGCATTCCCTCTTGGAATGGAACATTCTGCTCATGGAAGTGTTTGCAAAGCCTCCACCTGATTTTGTTCATATTTCCCCCACCAATTCCACATTATTGTCCTTAAAAGGCACAAAAGAATCTTCCCAAATAATCAAAACACATGACGGAATTAATTCTCCAGATCTAAGAACTCCAGCAAAGAATTTGTAGGGGATTGCTATCTCATTTTCAAACCATGCCCTGTTTAGATGTAGCTACATCCACCCTACAGTTAAAGCAATAATTTCGGGTTGCCACACTTCAGGGGGTCTCAAGTTATCTTCATAATTGTCATGAAAGTCTAAAAGAAAAAAAAGTAATCTAGACTTGGTGTTATAAAAAAAAAAGTCTAAAATATACTATTATATTTAGGAGTTGAAATGCATATTTCCAGGCCCCACAACATATCTTTGGAATCAGACTCTCTGATGTGAGACTTGAGAATCACCACACAAAATCATCCCCAAGTATTTCTATCACAGTTTGTCTGTAGAGCAGCATTTGAGAACTGGAAAATGAGGAGGTATAGCAATATTTCCTACTGATTTTATAGAGTATTAACTATTGTGTAAAGCTTCATAGTAAACTATTCTAATTTAAAATTTAAAAGATACACTTTTCATCTGATTCCTTGCAGTTACCCTCTCAAATTCCCAACAGAGTGACCAAAGACATTCAAAAATTTGGGAAAATTTGTTTTAGTGCTAAAATCAGGGAAGGAAACCAAACTACAGTGAAAGAGTCAAGAAATTTCTGCAGAATTTATTGCAAGCAAGACTGCATTTAGAGGATTGCTGGCCAGCTCACAGCTCACAGCTGGCTCCAAGAAGTGAGCAGCAAGCAGGGCCCGGAAAAAAGGAGTTCACAGTGGTGGGAGGTCAGGGAGGAGGCTGCAGACCTGGAGCTAGCAAGGATAGGATTACTCTGCATAACTTGCCCCCAGTCAAAACCAGAATCATAGAGTAAGTCATGGAAACTACGGGCATTGTCACAGCTGGCCTCAAAAGAGGGTGACAGTTAGAGAACCAGGGACATTATCCCAACAAAGAACTTCTTTGATTTAGGGGCAAAACTCCCTGACTTTGCTGCTTCTACTTTATTAAATTCACATCCTACTCTTCACAGGTAATCACCCTATTATATGACAACATAAAACTAGAATATCCTTCCTTCCCATTCCATTTCCTCTTCCTTTTCCCCTCTTTGAGTTGGTTGAGATGTGGTCTGTCCCAGCCAAAACTCATGTTGAATTTTAATTCCCATTGGGATGGGGATGGTGTGGGTGTGTGTGTGTGGGGGGGGGTTATAAGATGTGATTACATTGTTAAGAGAGATTAAAGCCTTTCTCCAGAGAGTGAGTCTGTCCCTAAGGCTTTGTCTCTTGCATTTTAGTTTTCTGCTATGAGTTGAAACAGCATGAGGTCTCCTTGAGGTCATATTCTTGCACTTTGTAGACTCCAAAACCATGAGCCAAAATAAACTTCTTTTCTTTATAAATGATCAAGTCTTAGGTATTTTGTTATAACACCATAAAACTAACTAAGGTATGATCCACAACAATATTTGAAAGAAATCACATAAGTCTCAAAATATAAACACACCTAGAGTGTTCTCTTCCTTCTTACTTATCCAGTCACTCCTTCATGCACCCATCTCACCCGTGCATGCTTGTTGGTAAAGAGAAAATTCTAAAACAGGTCAATAGTTGGAAGACAGTTAAGCTGAGTAGATAGAAAAAAATCCATTAATAAATGGCTTTTAAATAAGGAGAACAATAAAAAGCATAGGAAAATTCTAATCTATACTTGCAAAACACTAAAGAGTACATTTTTCTAGTATGTAAAAGTAGGAAGCTATTTTTTAAGAAAGATATAATCTTCCAATATAATACAAGATCAAGCACATTCAAGAAGGTATAGCTGTAAAAACAAAATAAAATAAAAAAAAGGTATAATCTGAGAACAGGAAAAGTTGCTTTGAGATGAAGAAATATGTGAAATCCTCTAGTACAATGGAATTCATTAACACAAGATGAGATTCTATTGAAATATAACCAACAGATTAGAAAAATAAGGTAGAAATCTTCCAGACTTCTTAGATAAAAGAGAAAATATTGTCATAAAAGTTTAAAAGATGAAAAGTCACGGTCAAAATATCTAAGGCAAGTTTTGTAAGAAGTCCAATAGGAAAAAAATTAGCAGACAGAATAACAAAAATAAAAACAGAAGCAATAAAAAACTTGTCTGAGCTGAATAAAATTACTTGACTACAAATATAAAGGACATACTACCTGATGTCAGGTAAAATTAATTAAAACATGGTTCCTGATGAACTATTTAATTTTAGATCTAAAGAAAAAAAAAGAGCAAGCATCAATACAGGAAGCAGAGAACAAGTAATTTTCAGAAGGAAAACAACCCTCAAGTTGGCATCAACTTTTCTGCAATACTAGATGCCAAAAGATCATGACTTGAGAGTATAAGAAAATCAGTCTATGATACAAAAATTCCATATCCAATTGAGTTTATGGCCTTTTTCTGTTTTTTTTCCCAATTTCATCCACTTGATGGGAAGAAGTTCCAAAAAGCACTTTAGAAGTTATTGAATATTAGAAGGAATTAAGGCAACATCCCTCTCCCCCCACCTGCATCTTTGTCATTACTGATACCAAGAAGGCCACTTCTGTGACTCTCTCCTCTGCCTGAACACCCCTGTCCAGACCGGAAGCCCCACCCTGTCCTGAAATGTGTCTAGAGCCACTGCTTTTCCTTAGTCTGGTGTGACTGTGCCAATCTTTCCTTCTTGCTCTTCTCAGGAGCATCCTAACCCACCAGGGGACTTCCTTGTTTCCTGTCCAATACCAACGGGGTCTGAGTGATCTCTCTAGAACACTGAGCCCTCCTGGCATCCATCTGCCCAGTGGAGAGAGTTAGAGCTCCAGAGAACGGCCGTCAGAGCTGTGAGGCCTGCCTGACTTTGCACCTTCGTCAGAGCTTTGGCTCCAGCCTGTACACAGAACTGCCTATCCCAGAAGACAGAGGGACTGAGGAAGTGGTCCTAATGAGACGGTATAAACATCATGGATATCTGGCCAGCTGCTGTCTGACACCACTAATTTTACAATGACACTAGACTACTCCACCATTTGCTTTTTTACCTAAGTATTTCTGATCACTCTAGTAATAGCAAATATTCCCACTATTATCTTTAAACAACCACCAAGTAGTAGCAAACTCCCCTCATGAAAACCCATTATCATCTCTTTAATTTGTGTGATCCTCACCCCAGCCTATATCCTCTTACCTTTGAGAAGAAATATACATTTCAGTCAAATAAAATGGTGATTTTGCTTGTGTTTTATTTTATTGAAATGTCTCACCCTGTTAATAAAGGAGTATTCCTTCAAATGACTATACTTTCTATACTTTTTTTTTTTAGCTTTAATGTTACCCCTATTTAAAAATTTCTTGAGCTGAGCATGGTCGCATGTGCCTAAAATCCCAGTACTTGGGAAGCTGAGATAGGATGATCACAGGTTCAAAATGAGCCTTGGCAACTAACTTAGTGAGACCCTGTTTAAAAATAAAGAACAAAAAGGACTGGTGGTGAAGCCTGGAGGTAGAACTCCCCTGGTTCAATCCCCAGTACCAAAAAAGAAAAAAAAAAATTCTTGATATTCTTCTCCACCTAGACATTTCCTACAGCTTATTCAAGGTCCACCCCTAATATTACTCTCCCTTCATAGGATTTCCACCTTAATGTTCATAGCACATCACCTCACACATAAATAGAAAGTAGAATTTGGTTATCTCCTCATTAATACCATTAGCAGCTGCTCAAAACTGAAGATATACCAATATCGAACTTCCAGAAGTAAAAGTTGTAGGTTGGATAATCACTTTTGTTCTCAATGTGCAATCTATTCCACTTTTAATTTACTCTCTCTTTTACATTCTTATTGTCCTTGAGAATACTTCTGTATTCTCAATTGTATATGCCTCTCACCATATACAAAAGCAGTTTTCATGTGTTAATTAATTTGTGACTTTTCAGGCCCCAGCTAATAATCATTAAGGATTGTTGAACAATGAAAGAGAAAGAGAGGGAGAGAGGAAGCAAGGGAGAAATGGAAGAAAGAAGAACCCAGAAATTATTCTATTCAAACACTTAATATCCTGTCCATCTAAACTTTGAGTTGAGGAAATGAATGATTAAAGAAAAAAGGCACATGGATATTCTTCAACTAAATTTAAATTCCTGCAAAGGTAGAAATATATAATCAAGCTTCCTTCAGAATGAGTTAAAATTACTCCTTTTTCTTCCAATAACCCTGCTTATTAAATTGCAGCAATTTTGCTCTTTAAGAGCAGGAAATCTATTTATAAACACTGGTTTGTAGATTCTCTTTCATTTTCTTGACTACAAATTCAGCTCTGTAAATTGTTGTAGTAGCTAAATAAACAAGCGCTAAACTGTGAGATCCCTAAGGGCAATCTGTCTTATGCAGTAATGTCTCCCAAGAGCCTCGCTAATAACAGGCAGGCAAGGTTGCCTACATTTGCTAGAGAAATATATTGTTGTTAATTCTCTAAAGACCAACAGAGTATGTGTTCTCTTAATGTCCACCCACATGGCAAAGCGATGTGAAGAATAGCAATCAGAGCTCAAAATTGCACATTTAATGTTTTATCCTGGTAGATGAAAGAAGCAAAAGCCAAAGAAAATGTTCTCTCCTCAGAATGCTATTTGCCTCAGATCAATAATATGCAGAAAATACAACCACGGGACAGATGGAAATCGTCTTGACTCCAACCACAGCACAAAAAGGAAAAAAAGATATAATGATCTATATTTTGTTGAGAAAGCATTCTCAGTTAAAATGCATGGCTTTTAGAAGTCTTTTCTGATGCTTTCTGCAGTGGTTTCCACTTTATGCTAGCAACAGCTTAGATGAAGATATTCTAAATGAAATAGAATGTTCAGGAAACACAGACCTAAATGACTTCATGATTTGCTAACTTTATTAAAAGGTGCTGTATTTCCTGAACAAAAATTAAAAAAAGGACACTGATATGTTCTTAATGATTTTGAGGTTTTGAATTTGATGGGGTTCAGAACATCCTATCACAATTAAGGTACCATGGAGTTTGAGAGAAGAGCAGAAGCAGGAAGGTCATTCATTCACACACACATACACACACACACACATACCCCCATCCCTCCTGACTCAGGTCATAAACTGTAGAAAGAATTCTCTGCCCTTCTCCCCTGCAGCAGGCCATAAACCCACACTGACCTCCTGAAGCAGGTCATAAAACCCTCACTCCCGAAGTGCCCTCCCCTCCCTGCACCTGCAGGAAGAGAGCTTCCTTATCTCCGAGGTCACACCAGCACAGAAAAGAGTCTAGACAAGCAGGTGTTGCTGAGTCCCCCTAGGTTAATTGTCATTAGGTCATTAGCTCACACTCCTTTGTCCTATCACACTTTGTCTGCATGACTCTTCATTGTACCTTAGCATGGAAACAAACGAATGCCCCATTTCTTGAGTCTTCATTTTTGAAGCTTCTATATCTGGTAAACTTGCATTAAATTTGCGTGTTTTTCTCTCACTAATCTGTCTTTTGTTGTGGGTACCCCAGTCATAAGCTTTGTGAGAGGTGAAAAAAAGACATTACTTTTGCCCTCCTGTGAAGTCCATTTATCCTCTTGTAGTGAGTCACCAGATTCCAAGCCTCCCTCATTTCTTGCTTTCTTACCCCTTGCTTACCTTTAATTTCACATTTAGTTTAAACCAATAATTGCCTTGGAAAGCTGGTAAATTAATGTTAATATTCATTAAACACTGAATATTAATGAATCATTCAGCTAGAAGCTTTAGAAATTCTACCAAATCTATTTCTCAACAGTTTCTTTAAGGCTTATGTTTATGTTTTGTTTTCTTTTTCCTATACGTACTTGAGAAAGCTAAAGTCAAGTGATCAAGTGACCATCATGGAAAGATTCGAGATTTTTCCATTGTAAAAGGGCCACGTTGATACAACCCATATTGGTTTCAAATGGCATCCTCTTTATAGAATTCAGTCTACCCAGGTATTCTTTCCTCACACACATCCTCATTCCCCACAGGAACTCTAAGGTATGGGAGCAATTTGTCTTATCCCTTTCATCTCCCAAGTGAACCAGCTTCAAAACACTCCTAACCAAAAGCAATTTGGTATAGTGAAAGCACCACACCAGGTGGGGAACTACGCGATCTGGGCTCCATCCACCTGTGTCTGTAATGGGCTGTATAACCTGTGTCTGGTGGCTTACCTTCTCTGAACTTTGCATTCTTTGTCTTCGAATAATGAGAACCACTCAGTTACATAGAACATTTTAGTTTGTTTTAATGATATCTTTAAGAGAGTAGGTATCTTTTGTAAGTTTCCTTACAGCAAGCTAGGGACACTGCCTACAACTGTGAAATAAAAGACTTGGCAGGCATCTTGGCACATACCTATAATCCCAGCATTTGGAAGGCTGAGACAGGAGGATCACAGCTTCGATGCAGCCTCAGCAACTTAGTGAGACCCTGTTTCAAAATAAAATAAATAAATAAAAAGGGCTGGGAGTGTAGCTCAGAAACAGAATGCCATGGGTTAAACCCCTAGTACCGCCTCCCCCAAAAAAGGCTTAGTTTCTTGACTATATTCTAATGTTATTTGGATTGTGTTCCAACATATCATTTTTAAAGAATATATTTTTAAACCATTAGCATGTTCTTGTTTATTGTTTGACATTTAAAATGTGCTGCTCTTATATTTAAATACCTCTATCCAAAGTGTACCAACAGAGAATGGATTCCTTCAGTTGTTCCAAGTCCAGCAGCACTTTAGCTATCAGACAATAAATCGGGAACGACAGGGAACACTGACTATGGTGTGATCCGTTGTGAGAAAAGAAGAGCTGTGCAGCTTCCCATTAAATTAATGAGAAACCTGGGTCCTTTTGGCCAGCAGAGGTGAGCAACATAACAGATATATCTGAACACCTTTCCACCACTCTGGGAATGACAGGCAGGAGAGAAAGGGTGACCCCTCCAGTTAAGTGTTTGGCTGGCCACCCGCTTCCCCCCACACTGGGCCATTATCCCATTATTCTCTGCTTGGTTTTCAGTGTCAGCAGCAGCTAAAATAGCCTTTTTGAAAGATTTTAGGCTGTTTACAACATTGTTTCCTGAATACATGAGAAAGGAGCAGTAAAAAGAGCAGGAATCCCTCCAGGTCTCTGCTACTGTCCAATGAAGGTATCCTCTTAATTGGATTCATAAACAGGATTATTTTATGGTATGCTTGTTTTTATGATCAGTAAATCCGTAGTCTGCTCTATAAAGGGAGATTTAGCCGTTATTTAAAAATTAAAATTTAAAAAAATTAGAATCTAATTGCCAGTTTCTCTTGAGTCTGTTAAAATTGAAGAAATATTGGACTAGACAAGCCATGCCACCAACAAGCTGTACAGCCAGAAACAATTCACTGAACCTTTCAAAGTCTCCAACTGTCTATTGGTGAAAAGCAGTTTGGCAATGTGATGTCTTTGTTTTTCCACATTTCTAATTATTCTGCTTACTTTACAAAAAATAGAGATAGGAGGAATGAAGAGGTAACTGAAAGCAATTATTCCAAGGTTTCTCTTTTCTTGAGCATAGATCTTTTTCTATAGATGAGAATTGTATCCCATACCATATATTCTAAACTATGGAACAGACCAATTCTAATCTCTGGGAATTCTGTTTATCTGTTGAAGAGTGGGCACACAGGATTTTTTCACATTGCTACTGTTAGTATTTGTTATGGCTTCGGTCTAGAATTCCCCTTCCCCTAAAGCTCATGTGTTGAAAGGATGGTGCCCAAGGCAGCAAAGTTCAGAAGTTCTGGGCACGACTGGAGGAGGCAGGACACTGGAGACAGAGCCTAGAGGACTATATGTGTCCCTGGTCCCCTTCTCTCACTCTCTCAGCTCCCAACCACCATGAGTGAGGGCAACTTTCCCTGCCACAAGCCCTGCCCCAGCAATTTCTGCTTGGAGTTGGCCAACCATCAACTGAAACCTTTAAACCCATGATCCAAAAAAAGCTTTCCTCCTCTGAGTTATACTCGACAGGTATTTTGGTCGCAGCAGTAGGAAAGCTGACTAAAACAGTATATTTTACCATAATTTGTATCACCCGTTTGGTCAAAATTGATCAAGTCTCAACGCAATTTGTTTTTTTACTTATTCTAATCCATAGTTTAATTCCCTTAACACATTTATAAAAACAACAACTTAGATATCACTTTAAAAGTATTCACTTCATATGATCTTTTTAAACATAGATCATGTAGTGACTGTTGTTCTCATATAGTGGACTAATTCTCTATGTGGTGCTTTCTAATTCTTTACACTGCCATGCACTCTATCATCTGAATATTCACTAACATATTACTTGGAAGCTGCTGAAGACTGAAGACAATTTATAGGTTTAGGTAGAAGTTTTTGTCAAGACCTGTAACATTAACATTTACATAGAGAAACACATAGAGGTTGGCTAGGAAATAAAATTTTAGTATCCAAAGGTTCCTTGTAGGTGTTTACAAAAATCTACAAAGAAAATCAATAGCAACATTGAACAGCTATTATTTGATAAGTAGTTTAAATATATTAGCTTGTTGAACTCCTATTAGCCAAGAAGGTGTTATGAGTTCTAATGTGCAAATAAAGAAACTGAGGCCAAGTAATATAGGGTAATGGTTCTCCCTTTGATTCTTCCATCCTGGGATCATAACTAGTAAACAACAGAATCAGAGTCCCAGCTAAGGTCTTCATGCCTCTAAAAATTATGTTCTTTTCTACTCTATTCACAGCTTGCTTCCTTTTTTTTTTTTACTTGCAAAAAACCCAAAACTTAGCTATTCCTTCATTTCTGTCCTTCGTACTTTGTTTTCTCTCTTCATAGTTAAGCTCATGGAGAAGCCTTGTATTTAAACTCTTTTCCAACTGTTAACATTCTGAATTTAATAATAAAATCTCTAAGATGGATGCAGTAGTGCACAACTATAATCCCAGTACTTGAAAGGCTGAGACAGAAGGATAGCAAGTTCCAGGCCAGCCTCAGCAACTTAGCAAGGCTTCATTTCAAAAAATAAAGTAGAGGTGGGGTTGTAACTCAGAAGTAGAGTGACGCTGAGTTCAATCCCCAATATAAAAAATCAATAAAAATTTTATTATTAGATTTAGCATTTATTGAGAAATATGTAATCTAAACCATTTGCAAATATTCTCTTATTTAATGCATTGTAGGAATTGTTGCTCCCATAATAGTGTTTACAGATTTGAAAATAAAGGTTTAAAGAAATTTAGCAATCTGCCTAGGATAAACTTACTGGTGGATCTGAAGGAAAAGTCAGTTCCATATCTGTCTTAACTGCATAGCTTGTACTCTTGGCTACTATGCAGAAATCTAGGCCTGAGGAAGAAACACAGTAACATTTCTCTTGTTCCAAGGATGAGGGTTTAATTATATTGAATTCATATTTTTAAAAAAATATTTGGTTGTTGATCTTTATTCTAAAAGGTTTTTCCAGCCTTTTGCTCTTAATACTGTTCAATACCTGGGGAAATAGAACCAAACATGGCTGGATATTGTGGTATACCACTGCCACCTCGTGGCTACAAGTGGTAACTACACTGTAAATGCTTTAGAGCTTCAAATAAAGATGCAATGTTGAATTTGGGGGTAAAGTTCAATTTTATTACTTACCATGGACCCAACCCATCTCAAGAGTGCATGAACATATTAACTCAGCTTGTGTGTATCATGAGGTGGATGTTAATGTTGTAGACCTTTAAACATTAAAAATATGAGTAAAAGAAAGTCAATACACCATAGGCAACTGTGAATTTCTCTTCAAACGCTGTAAGCTATTTGATCCAGCATAATTTTATTAGCTTATATGCTTTGGAAATATTTTAAAATTATTTGTGTGAATGTAGTTCTGGGCTTCCTGACTGATTTATACACTGAGCCAATCCAACTGGTGCTCTGAAACTACTACTAGATACAACTTGGATTTTTACTGCATGAAGATTAATGTACACATTTCACCCGCATTTTTTTTCCTGGTACTGGGGATTGAACTCAGGGGCATTCTACCTCCCAGCTACACCCCCAGCCCTGTTTTTTATTCTTGATTTTGAAACAGGGTCCATCTTACTAAATTGTGGAGGGCCTCACTAAATACCTGAAGCTGACTGCAAACCTGGACCCTCCAGTCGCAACCTCCCAAGTACTGGGATTACAAGTGAGCACCATCACACCTGTCTACTCACCCACATTTTTGTTGGCCTTATTTTGTTTCTATGTTTCTTCATTTTTATTTATATCTTGGCTAACTTAAACTTCTGCTGCCAGAAACAGGTCCCCTCATTGTAGATCAAAAGCCAGAGCTTTTGGATTCAAATAGGTTTCAAATTATAAGTTGGAGGAGCCTTCAGTTCCTTATTTAGCAAGTATCTATTGAGCTTTGGTGAAGTGCTGCATATGTAATAAATATGACACAATCTTGTCTTCACAGTAATTCTAGTCCACTACTGAAAAAACAGGTAAATACAATGGAGCAGGAGGTTGATGAAGATCAAGGCATGCTGCTCCAAAACAGGGCACTCTGGCATTTGAGAAAATAGCAGAAGCAGAAGCAGATCCTCATGTGAGTGGTGCCCTTTCTATACCCTGAGGAAACGCAGAAAGGAACATCCTTTTCTCAGAGCACACAGGGACACAGAGGAGGATCTGTATGAGCAGGCCTTGCTCAGTTCCCCAGCTTCTTAACCATTAGGTCACACCCCTTTGTCCAATCAAACTTCAGCACAACTGTGCAGTCTTCTTCAAACCTAAGCATAAAATGCACAAGTTTATCTGTTGCTTTCAGTCTTCCTTTCCAAAGGCTCTCATGACATGTAAAACTTATGTTACATAATTTTGTATACTTTTCTCTTATTAATCTGTCTTTTGTTATAGGGACCTCAGTTGTGACTTTAATATGGAAAGGAAATATACCCCCACACACACATGGCTCTGTGAGGAATCAGTGAAGAATTGTGGCTGCTTGTTCATAGACGTGTCTCTGGAGGAGAGCTATCAACTCGCATGTGATAACGACTCCATTCTTAAGCTAGGTGTGGTGACATATACCTGGAATCCCAGTGTCTTGGGAGGCTAAGACAAGAGGACTGCAAGTTTGAGGTCAGCCTGGGCAATTTAGTGAGACCTTGTCTCAAAATAAAAAACAAATAGGGCTAGGGATCTAGCTTCATGGTAGAATGGCCCTAGGTTTGATCCATTGTACTGCAGAAAGAAAGGAAAAGAGAAAAAAAAATTTAAAAAAGAGAGAAAAGAAAAAAAAAATGACCCAATTCTTGTTGGATAAATTAATAGAGTAGCAAGATTGAGGTAAGTTACAAAATGTTACAAGACACCTAACCACAATTTGAAAGTGTGTAGGAGATTGTCTGAAGGAAAAAACCGAGCTGAGGTATGATAGAGAGAAGCAGTTAAGAGACGTGGCAGAGCAATGCGTTTCAGACAGACATCAGTGGTGGAAAGATTAAAAAAGATGACCCTAGAATTATTTAATTCAAGTCCCTTGAAAAATAAGGAAACTATAGGTAAGTGAGCTGCCAAAAGTCATGTGATGGTTAGACTTAAACTAAGTTTGAAAGCCAGGTGAGGTGGCGCAAGTTTGTAATCCCAGTATTTGAGAGGCTGACAGGAAGATCCGGGTTCGTGGCCAGCCTCAGCTACTTAGTGAGACTATCTGCAACTTAGTGAGACCCTATTTCAAAATTTTTTAAAAAAAGTTACAAAATAGGATGGGGTGTAGCTGGGAGGTAGAATGCCCCTGGTACCACAATTAAAAAAAAAAAAAAAAAAAAAAAAACCTGTTTCACCTAAAATGTCTTCCATACACATTGAACTGAACCCTAGTGTGATGTGGAAACAAATATGTAATCTAGTCTAAAGTTTATCCTCGTAACTAAGCAACTGAATCTCAACCAATCACAGGCTGCCAACTGATCAGACTATGTCCATATAAGGCAAATGCCAACCTCAACCAATCAGGCTGTTTACTTTCTCTGGTTATAAATATAATCTGTATACATGGTAGAGTGGAGCTTTCTGAACCATGTTTAGTCTGGAATGCTGCCCAGTTCTAGATCCTTTTTTTCCTGCTCACGCAAACTTTGCTATATTTAACTAGTCTCAGTTTTTCTTTTAATAGTAGTGTTACAACCAAGTTTAGACTAGGTTTTCTGATTCACTCTCTAATCTTCTCTGATGTATACTAGAGCAGCTATGATTAACATTTTCTGCAGGAGTGAGAAGAACAGGAAGGGGCTTAATATGTGTTAGTAGGAAAAGGGAAATAAAGAAGATAGTGAGAAGGGCAAGTTAAAAGGCGAGTCTAGCCGGGCACAGTGATGCATACCTGTAATCCCAATACCAAGGAGGCTAAGACAGGAGGATCACAGTTTCAAAATGAGCCTCAGCAACCTAGCAGGACGCTCAGTAATCTAGGAAGACCCTTTTTCAAAATCAAAAGATAAAAAGGGCACACACACACACACACACACACACACACACACACACACACACAAACACAGGCAAATCTGCAGCTTTCAACTCATCCTTGGACATGGATGGCCATTGAGAGTATTCACTTTACAGGTAATAGGACAAAGCAATGAGAGAAGCAAAAGTGAACCTTCAGCTGAACCGCAGGAGCATCTTGTCTGTTAATTATCCACCATTTCATTAATGCTACTACTGGTAAGAAGAACCATGAAGAGGAGACTATTGTCCTTGAGGGCAAGATGGCCCAGTGATTGAGGAACTGCTTCAAAGGCATAATACATTATAGTCAGTGAGGATTCAAGATGCGTTCACTGAGGTGCTAGAGCACGGTGCCACTGGACGAGAACCAAAGAAAATAGAAGAAATGCTTCCTTTTTTCAAATAGCTTATATTCAGTTTGAAGACTTTCAAAATGCAGAAATGGACTAGGAAAAAACTCCCAGGACAGCCAAAGCACAATGGGAAACATGGTCCTGTGTGGGCACCTGGATTAGTCTAAAGAAGCCCAGGTTCTATTCCCGGCTGTGCTGCTGATGAAAGCTGTGGATCCAGTACTGCTGGGTCTGCGCTGCCTCTACTTTCTTGTCCGTCATTGTCATTGTACATTTGTACTGTTATTTTTGGAAGTTTCTGGGTAATGGGAGTAAAGTATCTTATGGAAGACGGGACTTTTTAAAATTCTCACCAATTAGCCATTTTGGTTAGCAGGAGGCTGCCATCCCTACCCTCTCTGTAATTTGTGTTCCTCACCTCTAACAGGAGAGAGTGGATCTTTCAATGACCCTGTAGGTCTTCCTCCTACTTAATATGTGGCTGCTGATCAAACTCTTCACTTGGCTGTTGAGAAAAGGTTAAATGGAAAAAAGGGTCAGCATGTTTCCTGGAGCCCCCACCCACCCACCCAACATCAGGATAAATGTGGGTCTTTTGAATTCTGCTCCCTAGTCAGATCTGACCACTTGTTTGTCCACACTGACCCGCAAATACAGACTCTACGCTGAGTCCTACTAGTCAGCTGGACACAGTACTGCACAGGTCTCTCTACCCTATGGATTATCCCACTACTGGATGACTTATAATTGGTATCTATATCCTACCTTGTGAATTGGTTTCTACTTTGTACTTTTTTTTCTCTGATATTGCTGGCCTTAAGTCCCTAATGCTATCCTTCTTGAAGAGTTCAAACTAAGGAAGACTCAGTGAGTGGAGTTTGGTCTTGAAGGAACTGTTGGATGGAGAGGAGTAGAGAGAAGAGTTGCTTTTCTTATTGATTTTCACATATGGCATTAGGAGCTCTCCTTGGATGACTCTGGGATTTTTTAAAATGATATACATTTTAAAGATAAGTCAAGGTGTTAGAATTTACTTAATACACCTTTGACCCTCAGTAGTCTTTTCTCAGTAATGATTAAGGGAGGCTATGATGATGAAATGGCCTAGTTAAGTTGATGTGTGCAAGATGCACTACAATTTAAGGATTCAAACAATAGGACAACCAGCTTGAAAGATTTGTTTTTCTTTTTTGTTGTTTTGTTTCGTGGTGCTGGGGATTAAACCCAGAGGCATTTTACCTTTGACTACACTCTCAGCCCTTTTTATTTTTTGTTCTGAAATAGGGTTACTGAGTGTCTCACTACATTGCTGAGACTATCCTCAAACCTGTAATCCTCCTGTCTCAGCCTCCCAAGTACTGGGATTACAGGAATGCACCACCACACCTGGCTAGCTTGTAAGTTTTTGCTCTGAAAAAAAAAAAATGTATAATGATCAGACGATACAAGCAATAAGTAAGACTTGGTGACTTTATAAAGATAAGAAAATTTCAAAATAACTTCAAGTTTTTAAGAATTGAAACCCATATAAGACAAATGGCATGACCAAAGAAACAGGAGGGCCCTTTTAGAAAAGATGGAAATTATCTCAGTTTTAGAATTTGAATGTCTCAGGTAAGAGACTGGCAACTTCTTTCCCTGGAATCCAAGGACAGAAAGGGATTTGGTGTCAAATAGAGGAGGAGCTAGAATGTTCAAAACACAGACATCAACACATACACACACACACACACACACACACACACACACACACACAATGTTCTTGCACAGGACTTTGGAGAACAGTCCATTGATGGTGACCTTGGAAAATAAGTCTTCTACATAGTGGAGCATGCTAGAGGCTGACTTCAGTTGTAAGAAAGCACACAGGCAAAGGTTTGAAAGACAGCAGAAGGACTGCATTGGAGGGTAGAAATCACTACCATCATCATCAAATATTTAAGGAGTACTTACTGTATGCTGGACAATAGAGTAGGCACGAGGAAGAGGGAAAAAAACAATCAACATACTACTTATCCTTGACTTGCAACATCTGGTTCTGGGGGCTGAATGTGCTTTTTAATACAGATTATACCATCCTTAGCTAATATTTATTAATTTAGTTAATGAGCAATATTACATATATATTTTCAGAGTTCTATATGTTATATGTGTAAAATTTTACATTAACATAAAATTTGTTAATATGTTGCATACTTTCACATGTGTTACATATTTTATGCATGTATCATTTAATCTTTATAAACAATCATAGAGATTAGGCTCTCCTTACATTTTACAAGTAAAAGAAACTTAGAAAGGAGAGACATGACCAAAAGCATTACCCTGGGAGGTCAGAATGACTGCTGTCCTTTGAAAGTTCTGCTTCCACTGTTGCCCGTTGGCTGGATTTTGAAAAACTGAATTTCCAGAAGGTTCTTCTCATTATCAGGACTGATAAGAGTGCCTCATTATGCCTAAACTGCTTGCAGAAGCAACGTGGTTTATGATAAACACCTGCTTTCCTTCTGGAAGTGTGAAATTTTGGTATGGGTCAGGCAAAAAGTGCCTGCACGATCAGTTCCCAATAAAAACCCAGGACACAGGGCTCGAATGAGCTTCCCTGTTGACAGCGTTTTGCTTGTGTCATCACATTCTTCTTCAGGAGTTAAATGCACCTGTGCTAAATCCTCTGTAGGGAGCCCGCCTACAGAGACTCACTCCTGTTTTCTCTGGACTTTGCCCCAGGTGCCTTCTCTCTTTGCTGACTGGACTATGAGTCCCTTTGCTGTAATAAATTATAGCTGTGAGTACAGCAATTACTGAGTCCCGTGAGTCCTCCTAGGAAATCACTGAGCCTGAGGGTGGCACTCGGGACCCCAGCCCTGGAGGAACATAGCTAGTTTTTTCAGGAGAAACAGTATTAGAGTATTTTGTGATCCTTCGAATCAGAGATGCTAAGAAAAAGAATGACTTGTGTAGTTGAAAGGGACAAAGAGCAAATGATGAGTGATTCATTGGTGAAACATTTCATGGCTCCTCACTATAATAGAACCCTCTCCCTCCCAAACTGTGTCTTCCTGCACCCAAGTTTGCCTGATGAGAAGAGACAGGAAACTGGCTTCTACAGGGCTGTTTAGGTTTTGATTTAGGACATCCCCATGCCTCCCAGGTCAAGGCAGCCATGTTAGGGGAGGGACTTAGTTGCTAAGGAGACCCTGGAGGTGGCCTTGGGAATTACATCTGTTCCCTCCTCCCCCTGTTTACTTTCCCTTGCTTCTGGCCTCCGTGATGTGAGGACAGCTCTGCTCTCTCTCTCTCCCTTTGCCATGCCCTGAGTTCTACCCAGGCACCCAGCCTGACACGGACTGAACTTTGAAATCCCCAGAACTGTGAGCAAATGCATCTTCCTCAGGTTTCTCCTTTCATAGCAGTGAGAAGGCTGACCCACAGGAGGTTGTTGGTATCATGAAGGAAAAGTGTCCTCTGAAGATGTGATTCTCAAACGTGGCCCCAGAGTTTCTGACTCAGTAGGTCTCTGTTGGGGCCAAGAATTTATGGATCTAACAAAAAATTGCTGACACTGCCCCTGGGGAAATCACCTTCAGAGAACCACGGATCTACTAAGTCACTCCCATCTCTGACTGCTTATCTACAAGAAGATGGTACTCTGCATTGAGAGAGAGATGTTCATTTTATGGGTACTTCTTGGAATAAAAACAGAACAATTGATTATACCCATACTTAAACAAGAGTTGTTTGTTTTTTTAAAATCAGACTTCTAGCCCTTTAAGCTGGATAAACTTTCCCAGTGTTGCTTCCAGTTTGTAACATTTATATGTAGGGAAGATTTCTTGAAATAAGAAGGATAGCTCAAAAAATGTGGTTATTAATTACTTTATGTTGATTTTATATGTTAAACTTTAATATCAAATTTTAATATATTATATATTAAATTTTGCAAGGGTAGAATAATCATTTAAGCAAGAGAACTGATTCTTAAGAACTGTAAACATTCTCACTTCCAGTATGAAAATCCAATAATTTGGAGTTTGAACAAGGGCAATTTAAAGTGGAGAATTTAAAATTGGAATTTTTTTTTTCATTTATTAGTTTCAATGTCTTAAATATATATTAGTGAAAGCAGACTTTATGTTGTGTTTGTTCCCTGTTAGTGAGGTTGAGGGGCCATGAGATCTGCCTTTCTGCCCTAAAGCTGCTGTTCAGGCCCATTTGCCAGGGCCCAGGAGCACGTTTGGATGCTGGCTGATGGTGGTGTATAACATCATTGCTGTAGGGACTGGCTGTATTTGTTTCTCATAAAGAGTTGTTTATTCAGGGTTTGGTCATTAGTCTCAACTACTCAGGAGGCTGAAGTGGGAGGATTGTTTAAACAGGTGACTCCAATTCCTCTATGACAAGAACTCTGAAATGGATCCCTGTCTCAGATTTGAGGTTTCTTTGACTGTCTTAGACACCATTAGCATTGATGTGATGAGACTGACCAGTTAATACAGGTGAAGTGGACAACTTCAAAAACAGCTATTTTCTTCTTTTTGTTCCTGTGGTGTGGAATGTTAACTTTAATTACATTGCTCAGTTCTTGGCACATTGTATGAAAATCCAATAATTTGGAGGTTGAACAAGAGCAATTTAAAGTGGAGAATTTAAAATTGGAATATTTTTTCTCATTTCTTAGTTTCAATCTCTTAAATATATATTAGTGAAAGCAGACTTTATGTTTTGTTTGTTCCCTGTAAGTGAGGTTGAGGGGCCATGAGATCTGCTCTAGGTTTTCTTTTAATTATTATTCATTCCCTCTTCTTTCATATCACTACTCTCATTTCCAATATGAAAATTGGGAAGCACTACAAATTAGGATTTACTTTTCTTTTGGAGATATGGGTTTTAAACATGTGTCAGCACATCAATGGTTCTAATCCTAGAGGTCATTACTTGCATCTTAAGAAAATCTCTATACTTCTGTGGGCCTTCCATCTCTATCTGAAGAATGAAGAGTGTGATGACTGATTTTATGTGTATCAACTTGACTGGGCTACAGGGTGTGCAGATATCTGGCCAACATTATTTTGGCTGTCTCTAGGGTGTTTTAGATTGGATTATCATGCAAATCAGTAGGCTTATCATGTGAGTAGGCCTCATTCAACCAGCTGAAGATCCAAATAAAACAAAAGGCTGACTGTCCCCTAAGGAAGAAAGAATTCTTCTAACTAGAATATTGGCCCTTCCAATCATCAAGAAATCAAACACTAATAAATTCTGGTGAAGATATGGGGATATAGAAACTCTTACAGACTTTTGGCGGGATTGCAAAGTAGTGTTGCCACTACAGAAATCAGTTTTGAGGTTCCTCAAAAGACTGGGAATGGAAGCACCATATCACCCACTATATGATCCCCACCCTTGGGTATCTTCCCAAAGGAATTGAAGTCAGAATAGTAGAGGGATACATGCATATCTATGTTCGTAGCAGCAAATTCACAATAGCCAAACTATGGAACCAGCCTAGGTATCCATCAACAGATGAATGGATTACAGAAGTACTCAACCAGGAAGAACAAAATTATGTCATTTTCAGGAAAATGGATGGACCTACAGAATATTGTGCTAAGTGAGATTAGCCAGTTACAGAAAGTGAAGGGTCATAAGCTTTCACTTGTATGGGGAAGCTAAAGAGAAATTGGGAAACAAAACAACTTCAGATAAATAAAAGAAGATGCTAGTTGAACAGTGAGAGAGGATTTAGGGAGGGAGATGGGAGATTAAAGCAGAGATTTGATGATGAAAGCAGTTCAAATAATCATGGCTCATATATGAAGTTATCAATACCAATGTTATGTATGGGGAGGGAAGGGAGCGAGATGGGACCTGGAGGGAAACACACAAGTGCTGTGTGCATTATGTTTATACCACTCTGAACTTACTATGATGTTTAATTACAATGCACCATGAAAAAAAAAAAAAGAGAATATTGGCCCTTCCTGTCTCTGATAGCTTTCAAATTCAGACATTTTTTCTTCCTGGTTCCACACATTTTGATTGTGACTAGAACTAGGACTTTCAGTTCTGCAGATTATGAACTTTTCAGGCTCTATAAAGTATAAACCAATTCCTTATCAACCTGTGTCATTACATAGAGGTAGAGATAGATAGTCATATCCTGTTGTTTCTGTTTGTCTGGAGAACTCTGACTAACATAAGTGATCCAAAATCTTTGAATTATGTGGCTCTAAATTATGATAACCAGACAAGAATGTGCTAATTTTTTTTCAAGGTCCCTCCTGGACTTGGTGTTCTAGTTTATATTGATATTCAAGTTTGTGGTGTCAAAACACAATGTGCATCCGAGGAAACTCCAGTTAGCAGAATCCCAAGACAGCTTGGGAAAGAGATCTACACTTAGAAAACAAAAGATAAAACAGGAGCATTTCTTTAAAAACTAAAAGGAAAAGGGCAACTATCTTGGAAAGAAATAGAAAAAAAGGAAGAGAATAGAGGTTTAAAAAAAGAATAATACAAGAGATATTGAGGGAAAAATTAATTTAAAGACTATATAAAACTAGGTAGATCCATGAAGAATTCATATAGTGAGGAAAGAGACAAATCTCATTGCACAAAAGAGTTATTGCAACAACAACCATATGAAAATTCAGCTTTTTTCTTAGGTATGTAAAAATGGAAATGCATTTTTTTTGCATGCTTTCATAATTTTAAAATCACGAAAGGGCTTGCGCTTGTGGGGTTCTGTGCTTTGGACTAGGTGACACATGGCAGAAGCCTGGGACCACCAGTAGCTAGGGTTCAGAAATGCAGCAGGGCACAGGATTATAGCTAGTGGGTGGAGCTCAGGGCTGTGATCCTGGCTGGGCTGCTCTCAGCTTCAGAAGTGCATATTGCTCTCAAGGCTCCACCCTTCCTAGTAGAGACACTGGGGATGGGCCACAGCCTGTGACAGATGGCTGCAGCTCCCCAGGCTTGGCCCTCCCTTCCTGAGGCCCTCAAAATGTCTACTAGCCCCAGAGGTTCATACCACCCTTTTAACACTGGCCCCAGTTGGTATGCACCCCCTCTAGTGCACCCTCTCTTGGCCATGTGTTCAATGGAGGCCTGTTGTTTTCTAAACTCTGCTGTCTCCAGCATAGGTGCTCAGCAGAGGCAGCAGGAGCCTCTGGCTCCTGCTCACTCCATGGAAATGCACTTTACTCTGCTCCACCCACCTTCCTCCCATGGAGGATGCTACAGGGTGGGAACGGAGTGGGAGGATTCAGTAGCCTTCAACTCACAAGTTTCTAGTTGACAGCTTGTTTGGCCAACTGCTTCAAAGTCATTCCCTATGATATTAACTAGTATCTCTAGTTTGGATGAAGTTGTAGAGATTCAATTGCTTCCCCAAGCTGTAATCTTAGACAAGGTCACTGTAAGATGCTGACAGCCACAGTTCTCTGCCAGCGAACTGAGAAAAGCAGAGTTCTTGATCAGCAGGTGGCTTAGCAGCTCCTGTCCCAGCTTAACTCAGTCTGACTTTCTCTTCTACCACTGTTTCCAAAGTATATCTGTAAGGTTTGCCTCTCACTCTTTCTCCATTTGTTACTCTGTCTCCCAGCTTTCTGCTGTTGGAACAGATGCTGGTCCTATGTTAGCCAATTCTTTCCTGTTTTGTGTTTCAATATCCAGAAGTATTGAGTCGCTCCAAACTTCTGACCTTCAAAGATTGTGGATCTTTGTGAACCCTTTTTCACTCGCCTCTTTGGTCAGCTGTTTTCTCACTTCTTTGATTTCAACCAGAGGTCACTCGAGAGCCCACAAATTCCATAATTTCATTTCTGTTTTTCAAGAAATGATAAAAAGCAGCCAGTGCCACCCCAAAATAAAAAGGGAGAGACCCTGAAATAAATATAGTTCGCGCAGCTGCATGGGACTCCTCTTTTCTGCTCTCTTCATCCAGGATTGGCTAGCTGCAAGTCTAATACCTAAACAGCATGCTTTCTCCTGGCATGGTTTGCCAGAGGTCAGGAACGACTTTTGCAATTGGCCTACCACATTTATATCCCATCTTCATGGTGTTTGTGAAATTCCTCTATCTGTTCATTATTCAGAGGTTACTACTTGTGAGATCAACACAACCATAATTTCATTTGTAAGTTTTTATGTGCATGAAAAGTCATGACTTTTTAAAACTGAGGAAAAAAATGAAACTATCCACATACCAGTTAAATTTTCTTCAGAAAACATATTGAGGTAATGTGCAAAAGCATGTATGGGGTCCAGTCAGGGATGGAACTTCACTAACATACTGTGAAATAGCCAAATGATCTGGCAAGTGTTAGGCTCCCTATTATGTCTATAGCACTAGAATGAATGTAGAGGAAGATACTAACACAATAAACTCTATCTCAGGAGAGTTTGCAACAAAGGGTGGCCCACAAGGTCATAGGGTCATAGTGCCCACCATATTAGCTAACCTATAACATATTTCAGCTCTATGTATATCATATAGGTGTTCCAGTCAGCCTTGTCACCACTGTGATCTAAACACCTGACAGCAAAACTTAGAGGAAGAAAGATGTATCCAAATCTAGACCTTCAAATACAGGTAGAAAGATAGGTAACCTAAAGGTAGAGAGCCTTTTGAAATGGGAAGAAAGCTCCAGCTAGAAGCTCAAAGGCAATAAGTAATCACAATTAGTTGCCAGTAAAATTAGACATGTAATGTTAAAGCCAACATTGTCCGCATAACAGTGAGTTCATAGACTGCTTAGCCTGCATCTTCATTATGGTGGTCATCGTGCACAGCTGAATTTGAGAGACAAGGGAGGATATAAAGAGTTGTGAAATGGGGATAGATTCTACTTCTGATAAGATGGGACTGCATACTTTAAACTAGCATTACTACTAACCACACAACAAACATTGGACAAAATACTAAAGTCCTTATCTTGATACTGAAAAATTCACAAAATATTGAAACAATTTTTAGGTCAAGATCCAAAAGAAGATAAAGGACAAAAAATGGTCCACTTAGAGGGCAGTTTTCCCCTGAAGTCATTGGTGGCTAAGAACCTGGCCAGTACTTTTGACAGGGACCAAGGGGTCAAAGGTGGAATCCAAGACCCTGTTGGATGCTGGGGCCTCAAAGGCTACATTCTGAATTAAGTTCAAGTAAAATTTCCCTGGCACAGACTGAACCTTGGCTTCAGAGCATCAAAAACTCTGAAGTTGAGTTAAAGTGTTCTAGGGATGCTAGCAATTTAGAAATACTGTTCTTAACTCAATTTCATTTTCCTTTTAGCTGAGTGTTCCTTCTCCTGGACACAGATTCCCAATGAGAAGAGATATTCAGGAAACTACTAAGGTAATATAAAATGATATGCCATGTGTGCTTACAAAAGGTAATTTTATTTCTCATATTAAAGAATAATATTAGCTGGGTGTGGTGGCACATGCTTGTAATCCCGGCATTTGGGAGCCTGAGACCGGAGGATCCAGGTTCGAGGCCAACCTCAGCTACCTAGTGAGGCACTCTGCAACTTAGTGAGACCATGTTCCAAAATAAAGAATAAAAAATAGGGCTGGGGGTATAGCTCTGAGGTAGAATGCCCCTGAGTTCAATCCTTAATACTGCAAAACAAAAAGAATAATATTGCATCTTTGTACATTAAAAAAACAAGCTAAGTCTTTCTACTGAAGACCAAACAAGGGCCATTCATATATTTGGCTTTCTTTAGAGGCCTTCTTTGCTTGACAATGTGTTTAGATGACTTTGCAAATGGGCTGTGTGGAGATTTGTTAACAAGATGCAGAGCAAAAATAATTATGAGTGATGCATGAATTATCAAGCCACTGCAGAAAGAAGCAGATCTGATTTTATACATATATATATATATATATATATATATATATATATATATATATATATATATATATATTCAACCTTGTACCATCATCTTTGACAGACTTTGACTTTTGTGAGATAGGGATGCTTTCAAAATTTCAGGAGACATACACTCCAGATCTAACCATGAGTAGGATCTGCCCAGCTACAGAAGTAACTTAGAACACATAACAGTCAGCATGGAGGTTTGTAATCTGCTGCTTTGCTTAAAATATCCTGGTATGTCTTCCTGTTTCATTCATTTTTCTGATTCTCAGTAAGTTAGAACAACTTGTTCCCATGCTTTCATTTTGGGAAATACAGCTCTTATTTGTGTGATTTTAATTGTGACTTATGTACTCTGTTCTTTACGCTCTTTTGTATGCGGGCCACTGTGTTAAATGACTGAGCAAAGCATGAGCCACCAGATGCTGACTTGAGAAAAGAACAATACAACATTCTCAAGTAACTCTGTGGTGAAATTTGCCCTAACTGAACCTTAGAGTACCATGTATGGAACAGTAATCTACATCTAAGATACTAAATTTTTAAGTAAAATCTACTGAGAATAATGACCACACAAGAAAAAAAATGGAAGCAATTTTAACCAAATGAGATGCAAAATGATCTTTCCCTCCTAACCTTCATGATGGCTAATTTTATATGTCAACATGGATAGACTATAGTGCCCCATTTTTTGGTAAAATACTGTCTATATGTTCCTGTAAAGATACATTTTTAGATGGGATTAACATTTACAATCAGATGACTTTAAGTAGATCATCTTGCATACTGTGGATGAACCACCTTCAATCAACTGAAGGCCTTGAGAGCAAGAGACTGAGTTTTCCCAAAGTAGGAGAATTCTGTTTCCAGATTGTAGCACGGAATTCTGCAGCATGGAACCTCAGGAAAGAAGAGTTGGAGGGGAAGCATATTTTACATGTAATTGTTAAAAATCACTTTCAGTTCTTTTTCTCTTATGGTCATTGTTCTCAGTCAATTTTACTAAAAATTTGAAATGATCTTCAACAGCTTAGATGTAGATAACAACATCAACTCTTACCTGATTTTCTTGTGGATTTTGGAATTGACAGCCCCCATATTTTTGTTAATTAAGTACCTAAAATATCTCTTTCTCTTTCTCCGTGTGTGTGTGTGTGTGTGTGTGTGTGTGTGTGTGTGTGTGTGTGTTTCTATTTAGTTTCAGAACCCTAACTAATATACCTTCCAAGTTACTGAATGAAGGTGACTGCAATAAGTTCCCAAAAGTTTTTTTGTAATACTTTAGGTAAATTTATAGGATGCATCTGACATATGTTTTGGAGTACTATTTTAATACTGTTTTAGTATTTTGTTTAAAACAAAATAGATAGTAGCCTTTTACCATTTATTGTATATAACTTCTACATATTCTGGAAGGATATTTTCTTTGACAGTCCTAGCTTTCCTTCCTTGGTCTTACCCTACTCTTGCTTTCATACTAACTCTTAAAGAGTGTTAAAGATTATACTTTTCCTCCTTTCCTGAGTAAAAGAAAGCAATCTAGTTGTGTAATACTGCAACCTTCAGGTGGGCTCAGGTGATAGTTTGTTTTTGTCTTATATCTTTCTTTCATGGAAATAATTATTGCTACTCATTTTTTTTCTATTTTGGGAAAACCAATATGTTTACATATATGGAAATAAATGCTTCTCTAAAACAATTCTCAGAGAATTAGTATTAAGGGCAATTTTCCAAAGGCATAGTGTTAGGGCCATTGCTTAGGGCAACATCTGGTGGCGAGGGGGACAAGTAATTTATTCAAAAAGAAAAATGAGTTAGGAATAGAGAAGCATTTCCTCAGCACATGAAGGCTACTTTTCACATTTCCAGCTCAACTCTCTCAGCCTGCTGTGGCTGGGAGAAAAGGACTTGGGTTTCCAACAATAAGGAAGAAGAATTTTAAAAGTTGCATTTAAGATTGTTCACATAAGCACAGGTAAAACTTTCTCAACAAGACCCCAAAAGCACAAGCAACTCAAAGGAAGATCAATACATGGGATTGCATGAAACTGAAGAGCTTCTGTGCAGCAAAGGAAACTATCAAGAACCTAAACAGAGAGCCCACAGAGTGGGAGAAAATTTTTTCCAGCTACTCTTCTGATAGAGGACTAATATTTAGGATATACAGAGAACTCAAGAAACTCCCAGCTAAGAAAACAAATAACCCAATCAAAACATGGGCAAAGGATCTAAATAGACACTTCACAAAAGAAGAAATACAATCAATAAATGTATGAGAAAATGTTCTACATCATTAGCAATCAGAGAGATGCAAATCAAAACTACCTTGAGATTTCACCTAACTCCAACCAGAATGGCAATCATAAAAAACATGAACAACAACTGCTGGCGAGGGTGTGGAGAAATAGGAACCCTAATACATTGCTGGTGAGATTGCAAATTAATGCAACCACTTTGGAAAACAATATGGAGGATCCTCAGATGAATGAATGAACCTACCATATGATCCAGCAATATCACTTCTGGGTATCTACTCAAAAGAATGGAAACCAAACTATCAGACCAAAGCATGTGTATCTATGTTTATAGCTGCACAATTTATAATTGCCAAACTATGGAAGCAGTCCATCAACAGATGAATGGATTACAAAACTATGGGATATGTACACAATGGAATTTTACTCAGCCATAAAGAAGAACAAAATCATGTTATTTGCAGGGAAATGGATAGAACTGGAAAACATTATGTTAAGTTAGATTAGTCAGTCACAAAAAGTAAAAAATCATATGCTCTCCCTAATATGTGGAAGCTAGGGAGAAAATGGGACATAAGAGGGACTCCAGGTGAAGAAGGAGAAACCTTAGGTGAGCAAAGAATTTGACTTAACGGAAGGTGATGGAGGTAGGGGGAACACCCTAATGCACGTGATGTACTTTCAAGAACATATCAAAGTCAATCACTAAACTGAACTTGAGAAGGAGGAAGGGTGAGGGAGTGGGGCAGGAAATAGGGAAGAGTTAAATGAGAAATGTGTGTATGTATGCCTTTATCAGCTTGTACCTAACAAAGATGTATGATTACAATGCACCAATTAAAAAATATATTGTTCTTTAGTCTTTTCTTATAGTTGAATCAGATTAAATATATCACTAATAGTTGTGATGGAAAAATAAACCAAATGTAGGCAGCTCAGGGGAGGAGATGGAAAGAATGAAGAGAACAGTTTATAAAATGTCCAAAATTGCATAATCCATTGAACTTATAATTTTTGAAATGTGCTTCTTTATATAGTCACTTGGAAGATCATGATTAATTGTATTGTTTCAAATCACACATTAAGAAGATTATAACAAAGTTATATAAGTACCAATGTTCACAGTACAGCAAGATAATTTTATCTTAGCAACTAGTACCAGTGATGTAAAAATGTTTCAAACTTGTATGGGCACCCCAAAATCTTTTCTTAAACATATTCTCCAAATTTTCCCAATATAAGTCAGGAGGTCTTTGATTCCTTTTCATGTATATGTTATCGACAAAATTTGTAAGCTTTTATTTGTAGAGTGTCTCCTTTGCTATACTGACATCTAACTCAAGGGACCGGTATGGATAAAGTAAGGATAAAGAGAAACATCTGGGTGATGGGCTTCTTCTTTAAGGAAATCACTATGGGAAGGTGGTAACCAAATAATTCTCAAACAACTGTGAAAGAACCATGAGACAAATGGAATTCTGCTTCTGAGGTTAGGGGGTGCTTATTGAAAGGTGGGTACAAAAAACACTTTGCCTCTAATTCTTTAATTTATATATTTTGATTATAATTCTCTTTTTCTACGCAATCTAATTCTATCAGAATGAGCCATGCTATCGTGCAGTTTCTGAATTCCTGCCAAAATACTTTGGAGATAGCAACGCTGTTTCCCAGAGTTTGTTCCCAAGTGAATACGGGATGATTGAATTAGCAGTTGCACAATTCTTCACCACAATCACTAAATACTTATACCAGAAAATTATAGGACTTGGGATGCACCCAGACCAGATAACCAAACCCATTTTGTCCATATCTCACCAGGGCTATTTTGCTTAAGTCACTTTGTTCTCTGTACCACTTAGGGCATTATTTTGCAATAAGTAACAAGCCGGACAAACCTACTGTAGCTAGTTTGGACCTGTATAATCTTTTAAGGATATCAGGAGCTCACTGTATTAGTGGAAGTCTCATCTGATGTGGCATCTTAACATATCCTCAGGCCCAGATGTGGGCACTGCTGCTGAGAATGAATTGTTACCCTTTTTTGTATGCCTCGCAGAGTAATGGAAACTCCAGTTCTGGGCAGTAAATTGTCACTGCTTGCCAGAGTATGCCCTATTCTTATGTCCCTTTGTATCAGAAAATAAGATACTGCATCCCAACAAGGTAACATATAGTGGGAAGGTACCCCCTGAAAGAATATCAGATTTCCTCAAAGTGTACATGATCTTGAAGCTTTAGCATCCTTATACTCAGCATATTCTATCTACATCAAGAACTAAAATGCCCTTTAATGTAGCTAATTTGTATATAACTCTGGGATAACTTTGAATTACTTCTCTCCTAAATATGTCTTGGTATTCTTTTCCCCTAGTAAGTATCAAAAACAAGTTTTTGTTGTTGTCGTTGAAATTAGTCAGTTGTGGTAAACCTATTAATTTTGTTGACTTGAAAGGCCTCAGTTAAATGACTGTCAAACAGCTGAAGCCAAATCTCCTTTGATCATAGACTCATCAATAATATTTATTCACTAGTCTCTAAAACAAGACAATTATTTTTCTATTGCAAAAAGGCCACCTTATTGAACTTGTATTTCCTGCTCCCTAGGCATTTTGAGTAGGAGGAGAGAAGACCTTGCCATCTAACACAATGGTTTGCATCATCTTTATTTGGTTGGAGTCTGACATCTCTGAACTCCTGATAGTCTGCATTCCACACTGTGGGTGTGGCAAACCTCACACTTCCTTTAATTACAGAAATTGTTGGATGACATTTTGCTAAGTTGTGTGTGTGTGCGCGCGTGCTCATGAGCTCATGAAGGGTGGGAAATTTTTTTAACTCTGAGCTTTAATTTCTGTATTATATATATTAAATGTACAAATGATCATAGCACATGTGTTTACTTAATTTTGAGGCAGGTAATGATAGTTTCTCCAACACAAGGAGCTAGAATACCAAGTGAATCATGTTCATCACTTGATCTCAATAAAATTGAAGAAACATTAACAAATACTAAAAAAATCATATAGTAACCAGGCATGGTAGTACATGCCTGTAATCTCAATTCTTGGGATGCTGAGATAAGAGGATCATAGGTTTGAGGACAGCTTCAGGAATGTAGCAAGACTTTTAGCAACCTAGTGAGACCCTGTTTTAAAATAAATAAAATAATAGGGCTAAGGTGTAGCTCAGAGGTAGAATGCCCCTGGATTTAATCCCAAGTATCAAAAAAACAAATTAATTAAATCCAAATTTATTAATTAATACCAAATAAATAACACACAGGAAAAAAAATAGGAAACAACCAGTTCTTCGGTTCTTGATGGTAGTGGTAGTGGACCTGGGTTATACCCTCTGCCAAGTTCTGATTCACAGAGAACAAGTTTTAGTTTTTCTCATGCAATTTAAGTATAAATCAACCCAAAAAAGATTTTTGAGTGGTTATGTCGCTCAGTAAATGCTTCTGCCTTCATTATCCTATGGAAAGATGTGTATTTATAATTTTATTTGTTATTACCAGGAATATATATATCGCGACCTAAATTTGAGTAAAAACTTAGCCCCCAAATCTAAATGTCTTGCATGTGATCCCTGGATTGCCCACCTTAAATATGTTTAACTTTGCATCGCACCCAAGGTTAAGACCTTGAGTTTCTATAAGCAAGGAAAAATGTCCAATAATGAAAAGAAGCATCATATCTGTTTACCCAAAGCCTGAGGCCAGCTTCATCTGTTTTCAGATCAAACTTCCATCTGTAAATTAAGATTCCTTATAAAATGAATGACTTTTAAAACTACCTATGGTCACATCTTAGGCAAAACTACAGAGTCACATCAATAGAGAAAGAAATCATCTTGTTAATAAACTGGTGCTATAGGATTTTCCAGTACAAACTCCATATTACCCTTGCTGTACCCCCTTCTGGGTTGGTTTTATAAGTTTAAAAGAATAAACAATGAAGTCTCATATGAAACCAGCCTAGATATCCATCAACCAACAAATGAATGGATCATAAAACCTTGGTATATACACACAATGAAGCCAGGTATGGTGGTGCACAGTTGTAAGCCCAGTACTTGGGAGGCTGAGACAGGAGGATCACAGGTTTGAAACCAGCCTCAGTTACTTAGTGAGGCCCTCCGCAACTTAGTGAAACACTGTTTCAAAATAAAGAATAAGAAATAGGGCTGGGGGTATATCTTAGAAGTAGAAAGCCCCTGGGTTCAGGCCCCAGTACCAAAAAATACATAGATAAATAAATAAATAACACACAATGGAATTTTTCTCAGCCATAAAGAAGAACAAAATTACACCATTTGCAGGAAAATGGATGATACTCAAGAATAATATGCTAAATGAGTACACCTAGTCCTAAATAACAAGTAGAAGTATAGAATATATATGTTCTATATATGTGGAAACTAGAGAGAGATTTAAAAATAAGGGCAATATAAGATAGATGAGCAGAGACTCCAGGGGACTGACCCAGGGTGATTAGGAAAGGGAGAGGAGGAAGTCATAAATAATACAGTAATAGAGATAATGCTATGAACATATGCAAAATTGCCAATTCCAATATAAAAAAAACTAGTGGGGGGTGGGGCAACAAGAGTGTGTGCATGTATTTTTCTAACACTCTATCTCAATATGATATAAAATTACAATGTGTCCAATAAGAAAAAATAAAATAGAATGCTGTTTTTCGTTTTGTTTTGTTTTGTTTTGTTTTACTGAGGATTGGACTCAGGGTCATTCTACCTCTGAGCTACCACCCTAGCCTTATTTTATTTTGAAACAGGATCTCACCAAATTGTTGAGAGCCTTGCTAAGTAGCCTCAAACCCACAATCTTCCTGTCTCATTCTTCAAGTACTGGGATCACAGGCATGTGCCACCACACCCATGATAGTGCTATTCTTTGATGATGATGGCAGTAAGAGGAGAAGCCTACATTCTATTTCCTCTGTCCATGGTTACCATAGGATGTTTTGCTAAGGAAGAGTGTGGTCTTTTGTGAAAATACGTAAGGGAGACTGAGTAAAAATAATGAGGGAGGTATGCCTTATGATATGATCTTGACCT
Organism: Graphiurus murinus; assembly: GCA_004027655.1. NCBI lineage: Eukaryota > Metazoa > Chordata > Mammalia > Rodentia > Gliridae > Graphiurus > Graphiurus murinus. The sequence goes on along the minus strand of PVLC010002241.1, from coordinate 26,050 downwards.
TCCCAAACAATAACATATTTGAAAAGGCTTGGAGTGCCAGATGATACTAAATTGTATAGATATTTCAAATTCCTTAGTCCTAAGACATTGCTTAATAAAATTAATTGAAAAAAAATACCTCTTACCCAGGCGTGGTGGTGCATGCTTGTAATCCCAGTACTTGAGAGGCCGAGACAGGAGGATCTGGGTGAGGCCTTCCACAACTTAGTGAGACCCTGTTTTAAAATAAAGAATAAAAGATAAAATAAGACTGGGGGTGTAGCTCATAGACAGAATGCCCCAGGTTCAATCCCCAGTACTACACACACAAACAACAACAACAACAACAACAAACAAACAAACAAAAACTCTTCTCAGAAACTTTTAATTCTGGTCCAGTAATACGTAAGGCACTTAGAAGTTGCCACTCCATCCTAAACAAACTAAAAAAATCAACAACACTTCTAAGAGGCATAAGAGAAATGAGATCACAGGAAAGACTGCAGCCTCTAAAATTAGAGACAGGTGAATGTGGAGAATCACAACTTACCAAAACAAAGAACTCCATGGGAGCCAGTAGGAAAACCTGATCTATAATTGACAAATTGTTGGAGTCTCAGTGCAGACATGTCTGACAGATTAAAAACTCCAGAGGGACACAGTCATTGTGGGGTCTCCATAATTTTGTGAATTTTACCTCCTGGAGCTCAACCACGCCTTCTCAGTGAATGGTGGAGAAAAAAAAAATTCCCTTTGTTTTTCCCATAAAGCAGGGGAAAAAAGAATCACTTTAAAATGCACCAGAACATTCTGTTCCACATCAGCAAGGTCTGATCCCAGAACTGTTTGTAGACAGAGCTTAACTTCCTGTTGTTTTATTAGAGCTTAACTAACCTGGTGGAAAGGAAATATCCACTCCAACCCTGCTAGTTTCCCCATAGGAGAAGAGAAATATCCATTGCCAATTGACTCTAGCCATCCCATCTCACCCAAGGGAAGGGAAAGAGGATGGAGAAGCACTTGTGAAGGTCACAGTTGAGAGGCCAAGGTTAAATAAAGACAAAGGCCTCATCATAAGATTTTAAAATACTTTCTCCATACCTTTCCACTACATTACTAGAGTCTCATTTACAGGAGTTTCTTTTACCCTGTATATTATGTATGGCTATCAAAGAAAATATTGTCAGGCATGCAAAAAGGCAAAAAAATGAAATCAGAAGACAGAGAACAGTCATTACAAGTAGACATAGTAGGAATGCTGAAGTTATCAGGCCATAGAATTAAAAGAATGGCTAGTTTCCTTGATATACTAATAAATCTAATGAATAATATAAACAGCATGAAAAAAACATATGGATAATGTAAGCAGAGAAGTGGAAATTCTAAGAACCAAAAAGAGGTGCTAGAGATCAAATACACTACAACAGAATTTAATAATTCATTTGATGGGCTTATTAGTATATTGGACATTGCTGAGAACAGAATCCCTGAGTTGGAGGACATCTCAATAGACACTTCTCAAACTGAAAAATAAATTGAAAAAAAAAACAGAATATTTAATGACTATAGACGTCTACAAAAAAAAAAAAAAAAAAAGGTATCAATATGTGTAATGAGAACAACAGAAGGAGAAGAAAAAGAGAAAGAAATAGAAGAAAAACAATGACTGAGAATGTCAGCTAATTAAGGCCAAGTATCAAACTATAGACCCACAAGGCTCAGAGGGTACCAAGTGGAATAAATTCATATTATTCGCAAAGTGGCATTGCATTATTTAAAAATCAACATCAATTAGTATATTATAAACTCTATATAACTACTAGAAATAGTAAAATAAAAAAATAATAAACTAGGAAAGGAGACAAAATGAAATCATCTAAAAACTCAATTGAAGGTACAGTATTGGCCCCCAGAAATGGACAAATCACTAGCACTGAGCAGTTTGGCCCACCAACACCCACGGGAAGTAACTGGGCAGCCACTTCCATCATTCTATTGCCTTATGAAGCAGTTAAGCAACTCATCCTCAGAAGATCAGCTCAATGAAGCCCTAAGAAGCAGATGCTGAACTCTGCCCACCCACCCTCAACCCCAGGAAGAGACAGGCAGATCTCCCTAACGAGGTTGGCTCCCAGAGATCCAGCAAGGTCATCCATTCAGCAGGTGACTCTGATAGGTGCCCACCTGGGCACACTGGTGCACTCTGACCCTTTGTCACCCTCAGACACTGTCCAGCATCCCACTACCGGGCACTCTGCACTGGACACACCCTTAGCCTACCAGGGTGGCCCCACCCTCACATAACCTTTGAAAACTGATAGGTGCACCATACCCACAGCTGAGCATCATACCCAGAGCTGACAATGAATCCATCCACCTAAGGGAGCTGCATCCCATCTTGTGGCGCAATCCCACAACTACTACAGCCCAGACCACTGAAATACCTGCAAACATCACCATCATGGGTTACAGCCAAAGAAGCTAAGTAGACAATACACTAAAGCACCCACCTGGAACAGAAGCAAACTCATCATATCCAACCACATTCTAGGGGATCTTGCCAGCGGAAAGTCTTTTCCTATGAAAACCACCATATAAAATTGGTAGAGACAACTGATCCACCAGAGGCAAAAATACCTATGTCGGGACACAAGAAGCATGAAAAAAGGAAAGAAAAGTAACACAATACCAATTCCAAAGGAATAATAACTCTAGAAACAGATCCCAAAGAAAAATAAAATTAACAAATTACTTTACAAAGAATTAATAAAATATAATGATATATAAAAGAATATAAATAGGTAATTCAATGAAATTAGAAGACAATTTATGCGGAATCAGAAATTCTGTAAAGTGATAGAGGTTATAAAATAGAACCAATCAGAAACCTTGGAGCTAAAGAACTCAATAAATGAATTAAAAAATAAAAAATATAATTGAGAAACTCAACAGCAAAATTGATCTGAAGAAAAGATTTCTAAGTTTGGAGATTGGCCTTTTGAAATAATCCAGTCAGACAGAAAAAAAGAAAAGAAAAAAAAATGAAGAGAGACTCTGAGACTTATGAGACACCATTGAGCAAGCAAAGATTTGATTATGGATGTTCTAAGAGGAGAGGAAAAAATGACTTTACAAAAGTTGGAAAATATATAAACATTCAGATCCAGAAAGTTCAAAGGACCCAAATAGATTCAACCAAAAATAATCCTTTCTAAGGCTTAATATTGTCAAACTGTCAAAAATAGAAGACAAAAGAAGAATTCTAAAAGCAGCAAAAAGCTGTGCATATGGGTACACACCTGTAATTCTCGTGATTGAGATGCTGAGACAGAAGAATTACAGGTTTGAGGCCAGCCTTAGTAACTTAGCAGGACCCTCAGCAGCCTAGTGAGACTCTGTTTCAAAATAAAAATTAAAAGGGTTGAGGTTTTAGCTCAGAGACATAATGTCCCTTGGTTCAATTTCTAGTACTAAAAATAAATAAAAACAGCAAGAGAAAGGCATTAAGTCATAAAGAAATCCCAATGAGACTAATAACCAATTTCTCTGCAGAAACCTTACAGGTCAGGAAAATATGGAATAATATTTTCAAAGTCCAATAAGAAAAAAATTTGGAAACTTTATGCCCAGCAACGCCATCTTTCAGAAATTAAGGAGAAAAGAAGACTTTTTTTTTTAAAGGACCTCAATACCACCAGACAAGCCCTACAAAAATAGCTTAAAAGAGTCCTATAGTAAAAGTGAAAAGGTGATAGCTACTATTATGAAAATATAAAAGTCAAGGATAAAGCAGATACACAAAAGAGAAAAAGAAGATAATCAAATTCTATCAATACAGAAAACCACCAAATTACAAAGATGAACAAGGGAAGAAAAAAGGAACAAAGGATATATAAAGCAATCAGAAAAAATAATTAACAGAATGACAAGAGTAGGTCTTTACTTATAAATAATAGTCTTGGATATAAATGAATTAAATATTCATATTAAAACAAATAGACTGAATGATTAAAAAGACCCCCCACAATATGCTTCATATGAGAAACTCACTTCAACAATAAAGACATACATAAACTGAAAGCAGAGGAATGGGGGAAAATATGCCATACAAATTGGGAGGAAAAATGAGTAGGAGTAGCTATACTTATGTTAGATATATTTTAAGTCCAAAACTGGAGAGAGAGAGAGAGAGAAAGAGGGGGGGGGAAAGGAGGGAAGGAGGGAGGGAGGAAAGAGAGGGAGGGGAAGGGAAGGTGGGATGGTTAATCTGGATTGTCAAATTGACTGGACTGAGAGATACCTAGGCTTAAGTGAAGGTGGGGTGTGTTGATGAAATGAGCAGCATGTGAAAGAGCATACTAAGGGGGAAGTCCCACCCTAAATGTGGGCAACACTGTCCAGTAGCCTGGAAAAGGCAGAAATAAGAAGGTGGTGTAGAACAAGCTCCATTCTTCCTGGGTAGATGTGCATTTGCTCTCAGCTGGGGATATTGAACTTCAGCACCTTCACTCTTCCAACTGAATTCTCATCACCAGTTTCTCTGGGGAGTTCCAAGCCTCTTTATCCTGGACTGGAACAGCATCATTGGTCCCTCCTGTTCTGAGACTCCAGCTTCTTAGACCATTTCTGCAGCTGCTGTTTCCTCTGGCTCTTCAGGTGAAGGTAACCACTGAGGACTACGAGACATCTGAATTTAAACCAGTTCAATACATTCCCTTTTATAATATACATATCTTGTGAATTTTCTTACTCTATTGAGCCTTGACTAAGCAGAAGGTCACTGTGTAATTTATAAAAGGATCAATTCAATAAGAGGAAATAACAGTTGTAAAAATATAGGTACCCAACACTGAACATAAACAAGTACATAAAGCAAATATTATCAAATTTAAAAGGAAAGATTTACTCTAATACAATAATACTTGGGGACTTTCATACCAAATTTCTATCAGTGGATAGATTTTCTAGATAAAGAATCAAGAAAGAAATGTTAGCGTTAAACAAACAATAGACCAACTGGACCTAACAGAATATTCACAGAACATTCTACCCAACTATGCAAAAATACACATTCTTCTCATCAGCACTTGAAGCATTCTCTAGGATAGACCATGTGTTCGGCTACAAAAAAAATCTCAACAGATTCAAAAATATTGAAATCATGTCATGTATCTTCTTTGAGCACATGGAATAAAACTAGAAATCAACAAGAGGAACGTTTTTAAATTGTACAAACACATGGACATAAAACATAATTTTCTTGAATGCTCAATGTCACCGAAGAAAGCAAAAGGGAAATTTAATTTCTTGAAATTTAAAAAATGCTCATTTAGGACTACAAAAGACAGAAAGGAGTATGCTATGGATTGGATGTTTGTCCTCCCAAAACTCAAGGTGAAATTTAATTGCCAACATAATGGCAAGTTATTGAACCTTTCAGAGGTTAGGTTAGGTCATGAGAGTCCCGCCTTCTTGTGTGAGGATAATGCCTTTTTTAGCATATGAAATGATACTCCACATTATATGCTTTTAAAAATTTTTTGTGTTGAAATACAGTCTCACTCAGTTGCTGAGAGTCTCGCTAAGTTACTGAGGCTGGCCTTTCAAACCTGCATTCCTCCAGTTTCAGCCCCCAAATACTGGAATTACAGACATGCACCACCACACCTGGCACATTTTGTATTTTTAAAGAGATTGAACCCTAATATAAACTATGAACTTTGGGTGATAATGATGTTTCAATGTAGGTGGGGGATGTTGATAGTGGGGCAAGACTATATATGTATGGAAGCAATAGATACATGGGAAATTTTGTTATATTCACCTCAAAATTGGTGTGAAACTAAAACTAGTCTAAATAATAAACTCCTGGCCCTGGGAAACATGACTAAATATTTCTTTAAGCAAATTCTGCATATGCTAGCTTTATGATCAAATTCAATTACATGAATGACTTTGGACCACCTCATTTCTACCCTTCTTATCACATGAAGTTTTCTAAACTTATATTCAGTAGCTGGCGTGTGTAGAAAAAAGGACTAAAAGGAAGAGGGAAAATATATGAATGAAAACATTAGCAGCAAAAGATGCCTGGGAAAGTAAATAAACACCCTCTTCACTTCTTAGTGAGTTTTTACATGAAAACATTGGGATCCAAACATATAGTATTGGATCCTAGAAGGCACAAGCTACTTGGAAAATATTTTACTATACAAATCAGAATGTAGTATCCCTGGGATATAGACAGAAACTTGTGGGGTATTATATATGGGTGAGTTGTCTCCATAATTTATTTTCTACACTTGACTTTCCCTTGAGACATTATCCTAAATGTGGTGGTGAAATAAGAAGGTTGTTGCCATGAAGCAGATGGTAATAACTATGTCTAATACAAACTTGTTTGCCTCCCTAGAGGTCTGCTAGGGTGTGAAAGTATTAGCCTTGGCAACTAGAGGGATGAGAATAAAAAGCTACTACAGTGATGTTAGCTATTTTTTACCCTCTGACAATAGTTTACCAAAAGTGAATTACACTTATTCTTTACCTTAGTTATCTCATCATATTTGCCTGAAGTTTTTTTAATAACCTCCAGTTTTTTCCATTCCTGGTCTATCTTCTGTATTGCTATCATATCATTCTAAGTTATGAATAGGATTAATGCCTGGAATAACAAGAACTCAAATGTTGGCTGAGTAAATGAAGTTTCTTCCATGATGAAAACTCTTCTCTGGCTTCTAATTGTCTACACGGTAGAGTCTAAATTCCTTAGTATGAAGTCTAAATCTTCAAGGCATCATATATCCTCTCCTTGTCTAGGTCCTTCTCACCTGTACTTCTTTGATATCCTGACTTTGAGGTGCTCCCTTGGGTTTGAATTGGTTTACATGTTCTATTTCCTCTTGCTGTCAAGCCCTCCTTCCTATTCAAGCTGCTCCTCCTCAGGCCTGGTCCTCATTGGAATCTTCCCATATGGACTCCAGATGGACCAACTTGGTCCCATCATAAAGTTCTCATGGAGCTATTGGAATTGTCATACTTTTCAGTTTATTATAAATGACTGTTTACATTTTGCTCTCTCCTTTAATACAATATCTTGTGATGCCAGAATTCTGAGTTTGATTGTCAATGCCAAGACAAGGAGCTTGCTGAAGTAAATAAAAGTAGGGAAGATAGGTAAACATAGATCAGACCTCTGACTTCCCTTGTCAAGAGTGTGACCTTAGTAAAACTAGTCTCTTAGTTTTCTCTTTTAAACTTCAAAAGAAAGTTACTTTGGCTTACTCAGAAACTGGCAGATAAAATGTTTATTCCTCAATAAAGTGAGGTGAGAGAAAAATGCTAATAAATAGATAGGTTCATTTATAATCATTAAATTTCCAAGGATTATCTCTATGCATAATGATTTTTATGTTTTGTTGTCAATGCTTAGTCTCATTTAAAATTTGTTACAAGTCAAATTTGGTGGCACACACCTGTAAATCCCAGTACTTAGGAGACTGAGACAGGAGGCCAACCTCAGCAACTTAATGAGGCTCTCAGTTGGAGGCTGAGAACTTGTTTCATAATAAAATAAAATAGGGATAGGGATGGGGTATAGCACAGAGATAGAATAAACCTGGGTTCAATCTCTAGTGCCCCCAAAACCAAATAAGTAAAATTTGTCACAGATGCTTTATTGACAAAGTATATTACAATCATAGGCATTTGAAATTATCTGTAGTTCTGGTACAAAGTAGAAGGCTAACATTCATGTAATTAATGCGTTTTTAGTTTTCCTTCAAAATAGTAATATTTCCTCTAACATAGTCTATCATCTGACTTAAGCTGTTGACCTAACTTGGATTTTAAAATCAATAGTTCTTATTCACAGAAATGATTAAATAGTAGCATCCAAATGCATAAATAACCTAACATAGTGATATAGGTGAGGATTGACCAATTGAAGCCAATATATAGAACTATACAAGTTTAGAAGTAAGAATTGTAGATTTTATGTGAGCCAAATATATGCCTAGTCTACAGGGGGTGGGGGAGTGATGAAAAAAACTCATCTAGTTTCCAGAATTTTTTAATTTGTTCCAAGCCATACTGCTATATTTTATTCACTTTTATGCTTCTTAAGTGTAAAATGTAAAATAATTGAAGAAACCCAAGATGAGTTATCAAAGATTTAAAACTAAGAATTGTACAACAGGGCATGGAGTTCCAAAACCATTCCCATAGGAAACATGTTTTGAGGCCCATGAAAAAGTATGTTTCAGCTGTAGCTTTTCTTTGTTGTAAAAGAATCACAAATCAATGTACTCTGAATGTTAAGTTTTAAAAATATAACAAAGATTAAGAAATAAAAATTTACCCTTAATAAATCTTTTACCTTTAAAGAGTGAATTTCATTTTACTCTTAAGCATATGGGGGGGGGGATAAAACCAGAGTTATCATTTTTAATTTAAAAAAAAAAAAACACCTCCACAATTTGGAATTTGCTTGTTCTCAAAGGGTAAAATTTCTGCCAAATGGATGACAAGCTGTTGTCAAGTCATAATGGGAGGGTTCCGTGGGAGTGTGCAAGGGATTCAAGTGCGGAAGTTGCACCCCATTCTAAACTCAGATGCTCTTTGAGGAGGAAGAATCTACATTTTAAAGCTTTTACTAATCTTTCTTAATAAATCTAAAACTTATTCATAAAAGTTCACTTATAGCATTGACTCTAGAGATAAAAATATTGTTTTAAAGAAAGGGTAAAATTATTTTCAAGGCCTTTTTATATGATTTTCTTGGAAATCTAAAATTACTCAATAAATCAAAAACATTTGTCAAGTATTAATTAAAAATATATTTATGTATTAATAGTAGATAGATAGATTATAGGAAAAATAAGAACCAAGACTTGTTAAGCACACTATGATCAAGGATGTTTTAGCAAATTTTTATGATTGAAACCTTATAGCAACCACTAAATATGTTTTATTGTTCTTATCTCAAGATTATAAACTGAAAGGTAGATTATGATTTATCAAGAATCAACTAGCTAGTTAGTTATGAAGACAGAAGTCAATCAAGGGTTATTGTGGGTTTCTTTTAAGTCTCTTGCTTATTCCAAAAGTTGTATCTCTCTGTTTTTGTTTGTTTGTTTTGTTTTTTAGTTTTTCCCAGTGTTGCAAAACTTTTCCCAATTATAAACAGCACAGAATCAGCTAAGTTGTTGAACAAACAGGAGATATAATACAAATAACTTCATGCTCTAGAATATTGTAAACTTAGCATTAACACTTTTTGGAAAGAAGCCATAATCATTATACAAGGGAGTTCCCAGAAATGAGCCAAAATAAAATCTTGAAAATAAGATCATATGAACCTTTCATTTCCTATTCCCTAGGGAAAATATGAGGAATGTTCATCCCACATGGCAGTGCTCCATGCTGGTCATCCATCTTTGGGAAGAGTCATTCTGCATTCCTGAGATGTTTGAGGTATGAGGTTGGCTTCAGTCCCATCCACACTCACCATTAAGGAAAACAGTGTTTGAATTCACTTAGCTGTGTAAAAACTAACCATTTACAATCTAAAGTTCCCATCCATTCTTGAACTTATAAAATAACCTTCTAAGTAATTTTAAACAGCAGCCTATTACTGGTATCTAATCTGTTTAGGAAATTCATTTTATTTTATTGTGGATAATAGTGAATTGTCCTCTGTTAACTAGTAAGATAATTTAACAATTTCAGAGTGTGGTATTTTACCTCCAATCTGAAGAAAAAAGTATGCTTTGGACACAGATGATTAGCACTACTAAAATCAGACACTTATGTAATTTAGGTCAACTCATGCCTTTCTGATTGGGGTTAGTGTTTGGGAAGCCAAGAGAACCTATTCTATATACTTTGTTAGTCAGGAATAATAAGTGAAATTCATATGGTAGCCACTATCTCCTTGAACAATTCATTTCTATCTCATATTCTAATGAATATGATAAGAGGGATGAACCAGGGCCAGCATTAGAAGGAGAGGAAAATGTATTTTCCCTCCCAAGAAGTATAACAATTTAAAAAAATTTGTTAAGATTTTATTTAACTTATTCCAACAACGAAGTAACATAGAAATCATGAGAAAATCTGGGGAGAGGAAGCCGGGTGTGGTGGCACACACTTATAATCCCAGTACCTGGGAGGCTGAGACCAGAGGATTCCAGTTTGGGGCCAACCTCAGCTACTTAGTGAGACCCTCCACAATTTAGTGAGACCTTGTCAAAATAAAGAATAAAAAATAGGACTGGGGGCATAGCCTGGAGGTAGAATGCCCCTGGGTTCTATCCCCAGTACCACAAAAGAAAAAGGAAAAGAAAGAAAAAAAAAAAAGAAAAGAAAAGCTGGAAAGGAGCATAACCTCTAATTCAAGAGTAGGTTTTGTTCTAATAATTAAGTACTTTAGACTCTAAGAGTTCAAATAAGTGTGCAATGCATGTAACTGATCAATGAAAACTTTCTAAAAAGGAGAAATATTCAATAGCAAAAAGAGGAAAAACAATTTGATTTGACAACATGATATTCAACACGCATGACTTATTGGGGGGGGGGATGAGAGGGTGCTTCCTACACCTACTGTTTCTCAAATTCCTTCAGTTTTAAATATTCAATATGCCAAGGTGCCATATCTTTGGGGTATTTTGTCCTAACTCCAATCACCTGCTTGATCATTTTTTTTTTTTTTTTAGGTACTGGGGATTGAACTCAGGGGGTATTCTACCTCCAAGCTATACCCCCAGCCCTATTTTTTATTCTTTATTTTGAAACAGGGTCTCAGTAAGTTGCGGAGGAGCTCACTAGGTAGCTGAGGTTGGCCTCGAACCCAGATCCTCCAGTCTCAGCCTCTCAAATGCTGGGATTACATGCGTGCACCATCACACCCGGCTTGCTTGATCTTTTTTTTTTTTTTTTTTTTTTTTTGGCGGTACTGGGGATTGAACTCAGGGGCATTCTACCTCCGAGCTATACCCCCAGCCCCATTTTTTATTCTTTATTTTGAAACCGAGTCTCACTAAGTTGCGGAGTGCCTCACTAGGTAGCTGAGGCTGGCCGCGAACCCGGATCCTCCGGTCTCAGCCTCCCGAATGCTGG